>JAUNZO010000534.1:0-25388 GCA_031894775.1 Chloris gayana
CCGGCGCATGCCGGGCACAATGGAGGCGAGCTCGGCGTGTACCTCGAATTCCAGCTCCGATGCGCTCTCCGCCCGGGCCGCTGCCGCCTCGGGCCGCCCGATGCGGTCCGGCAGCGGCTGCAGCTGCAAAGCGCGTCCGCCGGTGCCGCATCCACCACGCACTCCAGCAGCGAGGATGTATGCGCGGACGTGGGAGCAGGAACGGGAGGAGCATAAGGTAGCGGAACCAGTAGGCGTCGTACAGAGCATAGTCTCCTCTGCCACTGCCGTTGGCCACTGCAACATCTAGTTGCACTCGATCCATCTGGGGAAAGAGCAGAGCAGGTCTTGTTTTTTCTGGCGTGTGCGGTCGTGGCTGAAGATCGACGAAGTACACGGCGTTTGCTGCTGACTAGACAGAGTGCTATTTTCAGTTAACGTCTTTTTCTTTCAATGCTATTTTATGGTGCGGTCAACTTTTGATGGTATTTTCCGGATATGACTATCTTTCGATGCTATGATACCAATTCTCCCAAAAAATAATGCTGGACCAAAGAGAGGCCCGCAATATCATATGTATCTTAGTTCTGTTTTCTTCTTGTTTTCTTTTCATGTACCTCCTTCTTTAATTTTACCATTAGGGCGGTAAGCCGTGCGGTTGGCAGCCTTGCCGTGGGGAGTTCGATCTCCCCTCCGCCCCCCGATCCGGCAAAGCGGCTTGGACGCGCGTGGCCTAGGCTTCGGGTGCACTGAGGTCGCTGCCAACCTCTGGCCTGGTTCGGCTTCGTGGGTTATGGGCCAGGGTTCGGGGGTTTCTCGATCGGGTGTTGTGGAGTCTTCTCCTCTTTTTTTTTTTTTTTGACGGTGGACTCTTCTCCTCGGATAATGCCGTGGTGGTGGTTCTTTCCCCCACCATATTCAGGCTTCGTGGTGTATGGGCCAGAGTTTAGAAGGGGTGGTTTCATGGTGAGGCAGCAACATAGTGGTATGGTATTTACTATTCAGGCTTACACCGGATTATGTTTACTTCCTGCATTCAATATGCAAGGTGACTGTCCGAAAGTTACTGATCCAGATTCAGTCTGACAGTTCATCGATCCATCAGCTTGATTTACTAGTATGTTGTTACAAGCCATGTTTTTTTTCTTTGATAACTTTGTTGCAAGCCATGTTGAGTTGGCCGGGTTGGGGGACAGGGTGATAAAGCTTTGGAAGTTGGAGCACCTATTGCTGTTGGAATTTGGATATGACGTCACAGGCACTTGATCTTGCATGGATCAGGCAGGGTCCTTCCGTTGCACGTTTTGGTAGCTATACGTCATTTTTATCATCAATTATGTAGATTTTGTTTATAGACAATGCCCCAATCATCATCACTTCCGTGCGTGGGTTCTCAATGCAGAAATATAAGCTTCGTAAGTTGAGCAATTGTTTGGAGTTCTATTTGAACCTTTCTGGGGTGAATCGGCATGCAACATCATTTTTTTCTAGACTCGTCATGTCGGCATGTCCATTAAATAGGAGAAATGCCCTGGGCTGGCTGGGCTTTCTTTGTCCACAAAATTTAGGCCCCATTTGGAATGAGGGATTTTCGCAGGAAAAAACAAAGGAAACTATTCCAGAGGAAAGGAAGACACTAGTGTTAACTTACAGAGACAAGGGGCATTAGCCACTAGGGCAAGCTTGATTGCGTCCTCGCCAGGGTACGATCGTCACTATATATTATAGAAAAGAAAAAATATCGTCGCTCTGTGATCAAACGTCAGATAGGAATAAAACAAAGTTTATTTTTCTGTGAACTTGGGACTCGGGTGGCAAATAACTTGTTGATGGCGCAACGTAGGTACTTTTTTTAATGGATTGGTTGGATGAGAACATGAGGATTGGAATGAATGTGAGAAAGAAATTCATCTGCCTAAATTTCTTTATTGTTATATCTACTCTAATGATTTTGATTCCTGTGTTATAGAATCCTGCGTTCTAAACACCTCGAAATTTTCATTCATTCCCGCGGTTTTATAGCTTTCTCCATTCCTGTATTTTTTCCTGTTCCTGTGTTTTCTATTCCTGTATTCCAAACATAGCCTATCCTTCCTGCTCATTGGGCTTTCTTGGGTCGATTGGGTTTATTGTCGAAACTTTCATGGGCAATTGGATCCAACCTGGTTACTGAGACCCTAACTGTGTTGAGCCTAATAAAATACCCAACCCCTTTTGCCTAAAATGAAAACTGCCTGGAGCCTGAATTCACTAGCGAAGTTTTTAAAAAAAGAATAAGTCTACCGGCAAACTTTAGATTACTTTAATAAAATGAAATATGAAATATCTTATTTGAGAAAGTTGCTACTTGTCAAGTTTGATTATGGGCGAGTCTCCGTAACATTGTACTTTTGTGTGTCTTATGAAATCAAAATCAGACCTTTGTCCTATCTTTTGCTAAAGCAACTATCATCTCAGTATAGTTTTAAAATACATAATTGTTATAAACTACATAAATAAACCAAAATGATGTTTGTCTCTTAATAGGAAAACATAATTTTACTGGCGAGATAGTCGAGTCACTAGTTGTCCAGTGACTAAATTACTGCATGAATGAGCCATAAATTGTAGCTACCCTGAGATAGTATAGCTATCCATGTGGAAAAACAGGTTGAATTTCATTTATGCACATATAAAATACAACTTTGCTTGCGGTGGCACCCAACTGTACTAGCCGTTTACGTAACACACTAGAAACACGAGCCACGGCTAACCATGCAAATCGCTTATGCTGGCAATGTGGTATGGATACTCCACAATGTTGTTTGGGCATCGGCGGTCGCTGACAAAGTAGGTCATGGTCCATATGTCAGTGACTACTAATAAACATGAAGAAGTGCATATGATCCCAACTCGTGAACGTGAGGTTGGTTAGATAGACGCGTCTGGTTTTTTCAAAACTATGTATGCGTCATGGCAACAATAAATTTTGTCCTTGGTTTTATTTTTGAAAAGAAAAAAACCGAAGAGTTTATTTTTCGTGTAAAAAAATTGAAAACTATATTCACTAGATTCTTTTTGGGGGAAATATTCTATGCCTTTGGCCCAAAAAAGGAAAAGAAATCTCACTCCAGTAGGTAATAGCCAGTCCGTGCCAGCCCTCCAAGTCAGAAACAGAAATGGGAAAAAACACATGACGGTCACAGGAGGAGCGAGCAGCCGTGCCAGCCAGTCCAGTCCTCGCAGTGGCAGCCAGCCTTCCTTCCCGAGGCCTCCCTCGGAGTCCACCTCAGCACGTCCACTGGCTCCCCTTCCACGTCTCCACCCGGACGTCACTGCCCTGCCTACAAGAAGAACCCCACGCCAGCCTGCGAGCCACCAGCCCCGCACGCGTGCACGCTCACACTCCTCTCACCGTTGCACGCTCCCCTCGCCTCCGAGACCAAGAAGATATGGGCGGCGGCGGCGGCTTCACCTTCGGCTGGTCGCCCATGGACCCCGCCGCCTTCGCCGAGTTCGCCAGCGGCGCCATCCTGCTCCCGTCCCCGTCCAACGGCGGCCTCTTCCACCCGGGCCTGTACGCACCACCGCACATGACGACGCAACCCTACCCCACCGCGGCTGATGAGGCGGAGGCGGCTCGGCGGCGCCGGCATCAGGCGGCGGCGGAGGAGGACGCGGCCATCCGGCTGGTGCACCTCCTCGTGACCTGCGCCGGCGCCATCCAGGCCGGCGACTACCCCGCGGCGCACGGCAACCTGGCCGACGCGCACGCCATCCTCGGCGGGCCCGTCGTGTCCACCGCCACGGGGATAGGCCGCGTCGCCGAGCACTTCGCCGCCGCTCTGTCGCAGCGCCTCTACGGCGCGCCGCCGACCACCGACGATCCCTCGCCGCAGGCCGAGCTCCACCGCTACTTCTACGTGGCCGGGCCCCATCTCCGGTTCGCCTACTCCACGGCGAACCTGGCCATCCTCGACGCGTTCGCGGGCTGCGCCCGCGTCCACGTGGTGGATTTGGCCCTCCTGCATGGCCTCCAGTGGGCCGATCTCATCCGCGCCCTGGCCCAGCGTCCCGGCGGCCCGCCCCACCTCCGCATCACCGGAATCGGCCCACAACCTGCAGATGGGACCTTCGACGAGCTGCGCGAGGTAGGGCTCCGGCTCGCGGATCTGGCCCGGTCCCTGGGCGTGCCCTTCTCGTTCCGCGGCGTGTTCGCGGACCAGCTGGACGGGCTCCGCCCCTGGATGCTGGAGCTCGTTCCCGGCGAGGCGCTCGCGGTGAACTCCGTGCTGCAGCTCCACCGCCTCCTCGTGGACCCGGACGCCGACCCGGCGGTGCCCGCGCCCATCGACACGTTCCTGGGCTGGCTCGTCGCCGGCGCGCGGCCCAAGGTGTTCACGGTGGTGGAGCAGGAGGCGGACCACAACCGGCCGTCGCTGCTGGAGCGGTTCACGAACGCGCTGTTCCACTACGCGGCCATGTTCGACTCCATGGAGGCCGTGGGCTGCCGCGGCGGCGGGCGGGCCGAGGGGTACCTCCGGGCCGAGATCATGGACGTGGTGTGCGGCGAGGGCAGCGCGCGGGCCGAGCGCCACGAGCCGCTGGACAGGTGGAGGGAGAGGCTGGCCCGCGCTGGGCTGGTGCAGGTGCCCTTCGGCCCGCACGCGCACGACGTGGCCACGGACCAGCTGATCCGCCTCACCTCGGGATCCACCTCGGGCTACGCCGTCCTCGAGTGCCACGGCAGCCTCGCGCTCGGCTGGCACAACCGCCCGCTCTACACGGTGACGGCGTGGGGGCTGACACCACCACCACCACCACCACCACTGGGGAGGATGCTGCCGCCGTCGACGGCACCAACGGCGGCCGCTGCTACACTACTGCTGCTGGTAACAGTAGGAACGGCAACCTGGCGGCAACTGCTGCCCAGCCTGCAGCAGCTGCTGCTGCAACAGTATTCATGCCGTATTAATTTTTTCTCAGGGAGAGGTCGATCATCATCATCATCATCGTCAGAATAATAATAATAATCTGCTAGCAGGGAGTAGGGTGCTGAGATTAGAAACTCGGCATGGGATTTGAGAAAATGTTGCTGCCAATTCCCTGAACTTTTTTAGATGTCGTTATTCTAGTTCTTATAAATCGTTTTTTCTTCCTCCAAGTAGATTATGTACTTTTCTCTGTTCCTGGGAAATTAATAAAGTTCCATCATCAATAAACATATCTTGCGTCACATTTTTGCCTCATTTCCATCTCACGAGAGCTGAAGCCTTATTGCCATGCCATCATACTAGTGGGAACACACAAGGCAATGCCAAAGCAAAACCCAGCAACAATCCTACTTGCAGGCAGGCGTGTACTGACAAAACTTTGCCATCAGCCGTGCAGAAACGGATAGCGGCCCCCGTGCCGGGAATATTCACGCAAATTCCGCCTGCGTGTCAGAGAGAGACAGAGCTGCTGACCGAGGTCAGTCCTGCGCACCGATCGTGCCTTCCACAGCTCTGTCGCTGCTCCCGGTTCAGAGAACCTGTGCAGAAACGGGTGAGGTGCCCTCTGCACGAGCAACCAGGCAATGCCGCAGCCCCACCGGAATCCCGAGTACACTGCCATGCAGCGCCATTCAGGGTCAGGGCCATGCTCTGACAGGCCGACGCTGCCGGGCCTTTTGCAGCTTCTGTTCTCCGCAGCCAAGGAGACGAATCGGAAGAGCTGAGAGACGGCTCAACCACCGCCGGCGCCAGGGTGGGGCACGTTGCCTGAACAGGCCATGCGGACGGTGGCGAGCGCCCGAGTGAATGCAGCTTTTTGCGGTCGATTGAAAACTCGCCGTGTTCGTTAGTTTGTTGGTTGCAGTGGCAACTGCATTGAATTGGTAAAACCTTGGGGCCTCTTCCTCTCCTGGTTTAGCTGTGGGCCTAGCATCACTAGTTTGGGCCTAGCATCTCTTCAGTTCACCATCTAACAATAATTTCTCACTAGTGGAGAATGTTAGAGAGGATATCCCTCAAGTGTCGGAGGAGGAGAATGAAATTCTCTCTGCCCAGTTTTCGGAGGAGGAAGTGAAAAAGGCAATTTTCCAGATGAAGCATAATAAGGCACCGGGGCCGGATGGATTCCGGCGGAATTTTATCAAGTCTTTTGGGATGTAATCAAAGATGACTTAATGGCACTCTTTAAGGAATTCCATCAAGGCAAATTAAATTTGTATAGCTTGAATTTTGGGGTTATCACACTTGTACCCAAGCAACAAGAGGCTACTCAAATACAACAATTTAGACCCATATGCTTACTTAATG
Source organism: Chloris gayana (assembly GCA_031894775.1). Taxonomy (NCBI): domain Eukaryota; kingdom Viridiplantae; phylum Streptophyta; class Magnoliopsida; order Poales; family Poaceae; genus Chloris; species Chloris gayana. Next base: position 6,261 of record JAUNZO010000534.1, read on the forward strand.
TAAGCTTCAAAATATTTACAAAGGTTATGGCAAACCGAGTAGCGCTAGTAGCTCAAAAGGTGATCAAGCCCACACAAACTGCTTTCATGTCTGGCAGAAATATTATGGAAGGGGTGGTCATTTTACATGAGACCATACATGAGATGCATCGTAAGAAGTTGGATGGAGTCATCTTGAAACTAGATTTTGAGAAGGCCTATGATAAAGTTAAGTGGTCTTTCATCCAACGGACTCTACGAATGAAAGGTTTCGCACCTAAGTTGTGCCAATGGATAGACCAAATAGTTCGAGGCGGAAGTGTTGCAGTAAAGGTAAATGAGGACATAGGTCATTATTTCCAAACAAAGAAAGGCCTAAGACAAGGAGATCCTTTATCTCCCATCCTTTTTAACATAGTGGCGGATATGTTAGCTACGCTAATAGACGAGGGCAAAACAGAGCGGACAATTTAATGGAGTAGTCCCACACTTAGTGGATGGTGGATTATCGGTATTACAATATGCAGATGACACCATACTCTTTATGGATCATAATCTTCTTCACGCAAAGGAACTTAAACTAGTGTTAAGTGCCTTTGAAGAGCTTTCCGGTCTTAAGATCAATTTTCATAAGAGTGAACTATTTTGCTATGGGAAAGCAAAAGAAGTTGAGCAAGATTATGTGAGAATTTTTGGGTGTAAGGGAGGTACCTTCCCTTTTAAGTACCTTGGAATTCCAATGAATCACAAGAAATTGTCAAACAAAGATTGGCTTATAATAGAAGAAAAGTTTCAGAAAAAGCTTAGTAGTTGGAAAGGAAAACTCATGTCTGCAGGCGGTAGATTAATTCTAATCAACTCAATTCTAACTAGCTTGGCTATGTATATGCTATCCTTCTTTGAAATCCCTAGAGGAGTTCTACAAAAGTTGGATTATTATAGGTCACGTTTCTTTTGGCAAAGTGATGACCATAAAAAGAAGTATAGGTTGACCCGTTGGAGTGTGATATGCCAACCAAAAGAATACGGAGGTTTAGGGGTCAAAAACCTAGATATCCAAAACAAATGCCTTTTGAGTAAATAGTTGTTTAAATTACTAAATGAGGAAGGAATGTGGCAAACTCTCCTATGGAGAAAATATTTGTCGACCAAGACTCTTTCACAAGTGAAGAAACAACCCGGGGATTCACACTTTTGGGGAGGACTCATGAAAGTGAAAGACCTCTTCTTCGAAAGAGGCTCTTTTGTTTTACAAAGCGGAACCCAAATTCGCTTTTGGGAGGACACTTGGATAGGGGATCAACCTTTAGGGATAAGATACCCGGCACTCTACAATCTTGTAAGAAAGAAGAGTGCAACGGTGGCTAACGTACTAGGGACTAGGCCACCGAACGTTTCCTTTAGACGTGCTCTTGTGAATGATAATCTGAAATCATGGTACAAAATAGTGGCTTCAGTAGCTTTTGTTGAGTTAAACAACAACAGGGATACTTTTAATTGGGATTTAAACAAAAATGGCTCTTTTACTTGTTAAATCTATGTATTTGGCTCTAATTCAACAAGGTGTTATAGCTACAAAAAGTCCCATTTGGCATATCAAGATTCCTTTGAAAATTAAAGTTTTCTTGTGGTTCTTGAGTAAAGGAGCAACATTAACCAAAGATAACCTTGCATAGAGAATGTGGCAAGGAGATACTAAATGTTGTTTTTGTAGCTCTCTTGAAACAATCCAACACATTTTCTTTGATTGCCATATGGCTAGATTCTTATGGAACACCGTGCATCTAACATTTGGAATTCAACCACCATTAAGCGTTTCACATATGTTTGGATCTTGGCTTCAAGGTGTAGCACCTAGAACCAAAAATCTGATTTTAATGGGCGCTTCGGCTCTATGTTGGGCTATTTGGTTGAATAGAAATGATAGGGTGTTCAATAACACTAATTCTAGTTCCTTTTTACAGGTGATTTTCAGGACAACGCATTGGATTCGGTGGTGGTCCTTGCTTCATAAAGAAGAAGACCAAACCAAGCTCAAGAATGGTTGCCGGCTTTGGGAGACATCCATAATGCAAGTCTTTGCTAAGTTTGGGTGGAACTTTCGTCATAGAATTGAAGGCTAGGCCTGTGTGCGGCAGTTTGCTTTTGCTGTTTCGACTTTGTTTTGAGACCTTGTGGGTTGTCGCTTGGTGTCGTTCATGTGGAGGCTAGAACTCAGTTGTAAACTTTGGCTTTGTGCATCTTTTAGGTGCAGCGGCCGGAACTTATTCCATTATCTAAAAAAGTTTGGGATCCCATCCATGGCAGGCGAGCAGCGAGTTCCTTGTGTACATGGAGATTGGAGCTACCAGGAAGCGTAGCTCGGCGGACAAGCAAATCCGACCGGTTTCTCTCTGAAAATTTATAGAGAATGCTTGATAAGCTAGTTGCGCTGGATCCTCAGGAGTCAGGAGTCCGGTGGTGTCCAGCAAATGGCTTGGTTCGTTTCCGAGGCCAACTAGCCGTGGAAACGAGGAACGGCATCGCCTACTTGGGCCAGGCAGGATTTTGAATACAGGCCCAAGGCTGCAGCGTGGTTCAGGACTTCAGGGAAGGAAATACTAGTTGGGCCATGAACTGATGAAGACTGAAATCTGCCGTCGGCCGCGCACCAGAATGAGTGGACTGGGCTGAATAATGAGTTCACCTAACATAGAGCCCACAACGTGTTCATGGTTGGTTGGTGAGCTCTGTTTCGTTCTCTGCTTCCCCTCGAACGGTCCAAACGTGCCGCGAGGAGGAAGTTGGGTACCTGTTTCGTTGTTTTGCCATGGTTATTACCTAGACTAGACGACCTATCTCCAACAAAAAAGTGTCAAATCATCTGAACAGAGCCGCACGCCAGTGTACTTGTAGTCCATGTTACCTTGTTCGATTTCAATTAGTCACGCCGATACTGATACGCAACACAAGATCGTTTTGGCCGGAGCAAATGGAGCCATTAAGTATCGTCTCAATTCGTCATTCCCACATGGTTGTGAAGTCTCAACTGCGACACGCTGCTGTGGACAAATATCTACCCAACTGTGGACACGCCACCAGTGGTTCCACACGGCAAGTAAAAGAAGAGACAAGCGTGGCACGCTCCATCCCTCCGCTAGAATCCATCGTCCAGGTCCGAATCAACTACCCTCAGCTGACCAGCCGGCTCTGTTCTCTGCATCATTCAGGCCACGGACCTCTACTGAACCTATATAACCATCGATCTTGCTCACAGCAACCAAAAGCCTGCGCATCGACTCTGCTCTCGACAAATCCAAATCCCAGCTCGTGTTGCGACCCCTTTCTTTAGCTTCTGTGATCAGCCATGGCGGTTTCCTCCATCAGCTGCTCCCTCAAACCTCCGGCTCCCTTCAAAGAAGCCAGCAGCGTTCGTCCCCAACCGACGCCAGTAACCACGACGACTGCACAGTGGTAAGTAAAACTGCTACTAAACCGAGAAAGATCGGTGGTTCATGCACGCCGCGAGATAATAATTGTCTGGTTACTAACCTGATGACGCGATCTCCGCGCGCAGGTCGGGCGGGTCGTCGTTGCGCCGGGCGTGCGTGGCAGCCGCGGCGTGTGCCGTGGTGGGGATGGCCGACGGCGGCGCCGGTATGGCCCTCGCGCGGGACGCGGTGATCGCCTCGACTGCGGACGGCGGCGGCGCCGTGGTGACCGTGGACGCGCGCGCCGGGCCGCCGCGGTGGAGCGACCGCAGGCGGTGCCCCGCGTGGCAGGCAAACTCGCTGGAGAGCTTCGTGCCGGAGAACCTGCCCCGGCCGTCGGCGCAGCGGAGGTTCAACAGCGTCACCGCAGCGGGGGCGGAGGCCCCTGCTCTCGCGCCGGACGCGGTGGCGCCGTTCCTAGCGCGGCGTTCCGGCATGGGATGCTTCTCCCTCTAGGCAAGTACCACTAGATAGCAACTCTGCAGTTGCGTTTGTATCATTAGATTAGCAAAGTAGATGCTGAAAAAAAATGTTCACAGAAGCTATTGGCATTTGTTTGTATAGATCTCGGAAGAAATAATTTGTAGACCACTCCTCACCATTATTCGCAGGGTGGGAAATGAAATGGAAAACATGACACGCACGCGATATTTTCTGCTAGCAGATGAGCGAAGTCTATTACTGATCACTGTCCTTAACGAACAAATTTCGGAAGCTTCTGTCATTGAGAAAGCGTGCCTTACTTTCATCCCGTCTCCTTCACGGAAAAGTAGGAACACGGACAGAGACTGGACATACGAAAATGAAATTAAACGTGCCTTTTTCAGTGAAGAAATATTCAGATTCTTGCCCTGTCCCGAGCTTGTTTTGCATGGTGGACGGGAGAGACACCGAGATTTACAAAGTGAACATATGAGCTGCTGTGGTGCCCTGTAATACAAACTTGAACTGTTTGGGTAGTACAAGTGTACGGCGGCTTTTCAGTGAAGTACAAGATCAGATCTGTCTGCCAAGTTCATGTAGTACGAAAGCGAAGCCACAGTATCACAAGGAAAAAGGCCAACCACACGTAGTCGTGGTTATAGCCCAGAGCCACATGAACGCACGGCTGCTTTGCTGGACAGTCGACACCACGGCAGACCCAGCCGGCCGCTCCAGACAGGAGCACTCCTCCGACTCCGAGCTGAGCAAAAGGCCGTTTCCGAGAACCAACAGCTCCTCGATCCCCACTGCCCTACAGGCAACAAGGTGCGGCTCCTCGGAAACAAGGCAACAAACAACTACCGTTGGAAGTAAAAAAAAAGTTTGAGGCTACGATTTCAACAGGACGCCATCCTAGCTTCACCATGGTTCAAAGAACCGGGGTTAACCGGCCAGTTACCCGGATAATCGGTAAACCGGTCCGGACCGTCTAACACCGGTTGGCCGGTTAACCCCGATTCAATTTTTTTTAAAAAAATCAAAATTTAAAAAAATTGTATAAAAAATTATTAAAATACTAGAGAAAAAATAAAGATTTATCGTGAAAGAATAATATAAAATCAGGGTTGTTTGACATAGAACAAAATTCATGAAATAAAAATTAAAGGGAAAAAACCATAGAACCTTATAACCGACCGGTTAACCGCTATAACCGACCGACTAACCCTGTCCCTTCCAAATCTAAATTTTCTTTTTTTAGCTAAATAGGAAATATATGTAGTCTTTGGTGATTTAGATAGAAAATAGTCAGAAATTTAAGATAGAAAGTCATTGACATTATTTTTTGTAACCTAGATAATTTTCTCAATGCATAATTATTTGTTGAAGACTATGTGTTGGACAACAATAGCCGAGACATGAATGGAAGTCATATTTCGCAATGTACCATGTATAATTAGTCTTATTGTTGTATGAATTTGAGTGCAGTCATGCATTTCTATGTACCATGTGAAATTAATCTTATTAACGTATGAATTTGTGTTGAACAATATGGGTTGAACAACTATATTTAACTTTTTATTGGACGCTATGATATGAACTTGATATTTTATAAATTTGTGTATAAAATTGACCATTAAAATTTTAAGAAAGTTCATGTAATTTTTCATACATTTTTCAATATCTTTCCTATTTTTATATTTTTTACCTTTCCGGAAATCTGGCCGGATAACCGGACCGACCGGCTGGTTAACCAGAAAAACCGGTCGGCTAACCGGTCGCCGACCGTCCCGACCAAAACCAAATTTTGTTCGGCTAGCCGACCGATTTTTCCGGCTATCTCGGTTAACCGGTGGACCGGTCCGTTCGGTTATCAAAATCTTACGCTTCACTCATGGTCTTTCTTTCTCCTTTTGCAGCATAGCCTAGACCCACATAAAGGTTTTAATTTTGACATCTTAAGCATTCATATTACACAACCGAGAATGACTTTTCCGGGCATAGGGGCATGTGCCCACCCTAGCATTTTCATTAATCATAGCTAATTAATCATTGTTAAATTTAAATATTAAATCTTTGATTATACTATTAAATATATCAAACTAGTTGTAGATATGTTATCAAATCATAAATCAAAGTGCATATAAAATTTGCAATGGTATGCCGGTGGCATATACGGGCATACAAAATTTTGCAATGGCATACCAAGTAGTATACAATGGCATATGAAATTTTACAATGGCACACCAGTGGCATTCAAGGGTATATGAAATTTTGCCATTTCACAATACACGTGCGCGATATGCGTTATTAGATTCCATCATCTTCTAATACAAGTCTCTTTTTTCTTAAAGCAACAAACTAGAAAAACGGTTACAAATATAAAGAATAAAAAAATGACCCTTAGAATTTCTCAAATCAATTCTCACTCTTAGAAAGAGTACATGAATCACTAGAAGTTCCCCCATCTTTAGAAAATTAGATAGTAATAAAGGGAACTCTCACCTTGGAGGTGCATATGTACCTAGCATATGTAGGATTGCAGCAAACATCAGGTGTGAGTCTAGGGACAGAGTTAGAGTAGTAATTGTGTTTAAGTCTCGATCAATGGTGACTAAGATAGAAGTCTCAGTTGTCGGGAGAAATATTCGGTGCAAACCACCTATTCAGTGGAATCGTAAAAGCCCTCTCAAAAAATATACTTAAATGTTTTCAAAGCATGCTTCATTGAAGAAATGTTCAGATTCTTGCATGGTCGGTGCTCATTTTACATGGAGGAGGGAGAGAAGACCGACAGACTGAATGAGGTACATGGCGGCTTTGGTGAAGTACTGGACGAGAGCTCAAGTTTCGTGCAGTACGAAAGGGACATACAAACGGTTCGTACTAGCGGGTTTAGTTCAAGGGTCGCAGTACTGTGGCGAGGAAACAACGACTCAGAGAAACACATATAACCCCTCAGAAAATTGAACCTGCATCAACAGTTGAAAACTGAAAACGAATGCTACAGCTGGTGCGCTGTCGCTCTAGGCCTTTGTCTCAGAGTGTGTTCGTTTCCTCCCTCTAAAATTTAAGATCTGTCACATCGAAGAGAATCTTATTATTTATGAATATTTCGATCAATTTAATGATAAAACCCTATTGATAGATTGGTGCTAATTTTCGAGATGAATCTAATGAGCTTAATTAATCTATATTTTGCTAAAGTGATGCTACAGTAACCGTCTTCTAATCACGACTTAATTAATCTTATTAGATTCGTCTCGTAAATTAGTATAGAGGCCTGTAATTTGTTTTATAATTAAACTTTATTTAATACTCTTAAATAATAAGATTCTTTTCGATGTGACAATTCTAAAATTTAGACTCAGAAACGAACATACCCTCAGTTGGCATCTTGCAGGTTGGCCGTCTTGGATAAACCATGCATAATTTCTGGCAAAGAAGCTTTTAGATTCTTGGAAATGGTGCAGGTCTGGCGGCTGCAGGTTAACTCCACTCCACAAGGACGCCGGTGGCCAGCCAAGTTCGACCGGTTCAATATTGCCGACGACGCTGCGCCACCCACGGCCACGGCTATATGCGCGCGCCGGCAAGAAAGAATTCACGGCCGCATAGTCAAGTCGAGAGATGACATCCCGTGAACATATTTTGACTGGGCCATTCCGTTTCCAGCCACTGATGATGGAGCCAATTAATTAAGCTGAATAATTGGCTCTTACCGGGACGGGAGTAGAGTACTATATATAAAAACACACCTCGCCTTGCGTCTGATCCATCTCATCGCCAGTTGGTCTCAGCAGCGCGGCACAAACCATCAGAGCGAAACCATCACCGGTCAGCCATGGCCAGCCTCGTGTCGCAGCCGCGCCACAGCGTGCAGACGTACTGGGCACGGAGGAACTACCAGCGCCTCGGCTCGCCGTCGCGGCGCCTCAGAGTTGCCCGCCTCGGCGGCAAAGGCCGGAAGCAGCCGGCGCCAGGCTCCGTCCGCTCGTGGAGGAAACTCGCCAGGGCGGCGCTCCGGGCGATCTCGCTGGCGCGGTTGCTCGCGAGGCTGCGGGACGCGTACATCGACGCGATGCTGGCCCTCGCCGGAGGCGCCGGCCGGCCGTGCGCGGCGCTGGCCCGGACGCGGAGCTGCTGCGCAACCGAGGCCGGGCTGCTGCCGAGGCGGGTGCCGCGGGCGCGCACGCGGGGAGCACGGACTTCGAGCGCCGCATGATGGCGCACATATACAGCACGGTTGTGACGCCCGAGCTGCCCTGTGCTGCCAGGGCCTGAACCAGTCTCATCAGCTCAATCGACAGCAGCTCGGCTGCTCTGCCCACAGTTGAAGCATGGTGTCCTTGACCGGAGGAATGCAGTGTGTGCGACGTATCCTCACTTCTAGTATGTGTTGATTTCCTTGTGCTCGTGTGTATATTAGCACTAATCGAAACCCGAAAGTGTAAATTACCATCTCGGCTACTCTATTTTGTAGTAGTTTTATGAATAAGAAATCATAAGATCGACTACTCTGTCTTATTTCTGAATCCGGAGTCAGCGTCGGTTGGCTTCAGCATGGTACAACGATCAAGCGCAGGACGGGACATGCTCCGGCATCAAGCAAAGGCGCGAGCACAACTAATCCGACAAGGATCCATCCGTCTCGCCCAACGGACATGGTTCGTCCGCTTCTTTTTTTCCCTGTTGCTGGCGGCAGCGCACGAGCATGTCCCGGCGTACGTGGGCGACTTGCAGTTCTTTCGGGCGTGCTGTGTCAGAATTCAGAGCACGGTCGCGGTGGACCGGGCCCGTTCGTTTCCCCTATCTAATTTTTAGAGAGTCAAATCAAAGAGAATTTTATCATTTTGGAGTACTTAAATAAAGTCTAATCTCGAAACTAATTGCAGACCCCTATCTAATTCACGAGACGAATCCAATAAAGGTAATTATGGTGTTATTAGAAGATGTTTACTATAGCATCATCTGTAGCTAAACATAGATTAATTAGCATCATTAGATTCGTCTCGCAAATTAGAGGGAGTCGCGACATAGGTTTTGTTATTAAATTAATAAAAGATCTACTAAATAGTAAGATTCTCTTTGATGTGACGATATATAAATTTTAGAGGGTGGAAACGAACGAGCTCAAATTAGTTAAGGCCCTGTTCGTTTCAGGTATATAATTTTTAGAGGGTCAAATCAAAGAGAATTTTATTATTTTGGAGTACTTAAATAAAGTCTAATCTCGAAACTAATTGCAGACTCCCTATCTAATTCACGAGACGAATCCAACGAGAGTAATTATGATGTTATTAGAAGATGTTTATCTGTAGCATCACTGTAGGAAAACATAGATTAATTAGAATCATTAGATTCGTCTCGCAAATTAGAGAGGGGTCGTGACATAGGTTTTGTCATTAAATTAATAAAAGTACTTACTAAACGAGTAAGATTTTCTTTGATATGATGGGTATAATTTTTAGAGAAGCGAGGAAACGAACAGGGCCTAGAGCTGTGAAGCGGAAGCAACGCTGCTGACGGAGCGTGACACCTCAACACTTGGATGCTACGACGATTTTTAGTTTTGAAAAAAAAGAGACGGCTCGATCTGCGCAGTTTTGAACCGTGCTAAGACGTGACCGTTCATAAAGTGCAAATGTCACCTACGTGAGTTTCTACGTGGCCAGCTCAGATGCAGCAGGTACATTGCTACGTACGCGTGCAACAGCAACAGATCACTGGCTGTCCGTTGCGAACCGGACCGGGCTTCAGGTGAGGAACGAGCGCCAATTCCCAAATACAGCCGCTGCGCCGTGCGCGGCAAGAAGAACACATCACGCAACCATCGCACGGCGGCGTAGGCACGCGGGCCCCACTGAATCACCCGCTCCGCCGGCCTATATGCATACGCACCCGCCCGCACCAGTCTTCTCTTCGTGGAGTTCCAGCGCCAACCTCCATCTTCCTCCTCTCTCCCCTCGCGCCACTCCAGTCCCTTTCCTCCACTCCCAAATCGGCGTCTCCAAGCGATCGCGCGCGCGCTTCACTGGTCGAAACCACTAAGAGGTGCGTCATGAGTTTTGGTCCGCCTACGCTTGGGCTCGCCTTACCTGGCATTTGGGATGTGCGTTTTGGTCCATTTCGTGGTTGTGTGTTTGATCGTCTCGCGGTTTGTTCGATTTAGACGGAGAACGAGTTGCAGATTCAACTCCGATTTCTTACTGCGAATGTTTCTGTTCGAATTTGCACGAGGCTGGTTTTGTGATCGAGTTAAACGTTAAGCGTGATCATGGTTCGAGTGATTTACTGCTGTGTTTTTCCTTCGATTTTTCCGTGACTTTTTGATCCCATTTGGTTTGCACAGGTACAGGTACGTTGTTTGCGCCGTACGCCATGGAAGCTCTCCTCCCAGCGGCCCAGCACGACGGCCTGCTGCACGCGGCGTTTGGGCCCAAGCCGTTCGGTCCCGGAGATGGACGGTTCTCCTCGCCCCCAACCTGCTCACCAACGGCGCCGATCTCTTCTGCGGCGGCTACCCGAACCGCCCCTTCGCCCGCGGCCCCGCGCGCTCCGCCTCGCCGTCGCCGCGCGCCGCCTCGCGCTCCCGCTCCTCCTCCGACACCGGTTCCGTCATCGACGAGGGGGATGACTCGCCCGCCGCCGCGGTGCACCGCGCCCGCCTCGCTCGCCTCGCGCACCAGTACAAGGATGCGGCCAACCGCTACCAGCTCTGCTTCACGCACCTCGCCGACACCAGCAATGAGGCTGCGGCGCTGCGCCGGGAGAACCACCAGATCCGCTTCGCCAACGGGGATCTCGTGCGCCGCATCTCCATGTTCGGCGGCAAGCACGGCTCCGCTCTCGCCCTCGCCGACGAGTTCCGCCGCCTCACCCGAGCCGAAGAGCAGGCCAAGGCCATGCCGCCACCTCCTCCGCCTGCTGCCATCATGCGGCCCGTCCACGAGGCGATGCCGAAGAGCATTTCCGTCCGTTCGGCCGGCTACATCAAGATGAACCCGAGCGGCAAGCATCGCGGAGGATCCAAGTCCAACAACGAGGGCTCGGTGAGATCAACTGCCCAGTCCACTTGCTCCGTTGTGAATGAATCAATCAGTCCGTGACTCTTACCTGTTCGTCTGCTGTTCTCAACGCGGCAACGCAAGCAGCAGCGCGTGTTCGTGGGCATGGGCGGCGGCGTGGCCAAGGGGAGGAGAAGGACGGGGTGAAGAAGCAGCAGGGCACGGGCGGGATGGAGTTCCAGGTGTACAACCAGGGCATGTTCAAGACGGAGCTCTGCAACAAATGGGAGGAGACCGGCGCGTGCTCGTACGGCGACCGCTGCCAGTTCGCGCACGGCGTTTCCGAGCTCCGCCCCGTCATCCGCCACCCGCGCTACAAGACCCAGGTCTGCCGCATGGTGCTCGCCGGGATCCTCTGCCCCTACGGCCACCGCTGCCACTTCCGCCATTCCCTCAGCCCCGCCGACATCCACCTCCTGCACCACTGATTATGTCAGTCCATCACCGAGCTCCACTCTCACACTGGCTTCCACCCTTTCCTGTTGTCACAGGTGAAGCAAAAAGGGGCGAAAAGTGAGCCGTAAATAAGGTAGAATTAGATACAAGAGATATATAGAATAAAATCAAATTTCATAGTTAGCACCCAGGCAAGATGTGAATATAGAGTTCTAGACGCCGAGTTATTTTTGGGATTACTGTATTTAGCATACGAGTTATTATTGTTGAGGAATAGCTTTATGTGGTGTTTCCTAGTTACTTTTTACTGGGCAATTCGGTCTATAATTTGGTCAGTCCAGTAAGTACAGAAAGGCTGTTTAATACACTTATGTGTTTGAACACTTGCACACCTACGAGGTGCAAGTGTCTTCTGCTGTAATAATGTTCTTGGACAATTGGAGCTCTCAATTATATTTTTTGTGGGTCATATGGAACCCAACTGATGCCTATGTGGTTATCTAATGAAATTCTATCACTGCAAACGCTCTTTTGAATTGTTTTGCTTTTTAACTCAAAACTTCTTGTGGGTGTGACTTTTGAACTGCTGGTTGAATGCACAATTTGTTTCTGCATTTTCTTTTGCAGACTGTATCCTAAGGTCTACTTTGCTGTCACTGTAGCTTTTTTTAATCAATTTTTACAAATCTCGGTTTTGAGTTTCTGTCATTCATGCTACTAGCATGCCAGCTTCTAAATAGTGATAATGTAAGATTATGTGGTACTCGTTAGATACAGTGGATCATTGAATGCCAGTTTAAGGTAGTATGCCACTGATACTGGATGTTGAATATGGGGCTGATCTGGGTCTCCAGATTTGCAAAATATGTTGAGATTATTGTTTTGTTGAATGGATCTGTGTTTTATGCTGTTGCTTTGTCTACCTAATTTACAGTCTGTCACGGGAAAAAAGGTCTTATGATTTTTCCTTTTCTTTTTCTGTGCCTAAAGGACTCTTGCTGTAAGTGGCTGGTACTGATTTTGCCTCCTTGGTACTAAGATCTGCTCGTCTGTTTATGTAGCTTATTTCACAGTGCGAACAAGTTTTAGGTACACTGAAAATATTATGTGACCCGTGCTTCCGAGCACCATAGATAATTCATTTTGGAACGCATTTTGTATAGTGATGGTTCACAGTGTCAGATTAAGGCGGAATAATACTGAATTGCGGGCAAACTTCAACATCAGTTTATTCCTTTGTCTCATGCTTGCCATATTATTCATGCTTCAGATTACACAAAACTCAACCGGTGCTTTCTCTGGTCTGCTCTAAACATTCCAGTGTACAGGGGACGTCACTTGAGACAGTGCGAATGTCAGAATTACTGATTGATTGACAAACAACTCAAGTAAAGCTGTATTTTCCCCTTGCAAAAAAAAAAAGTGAAGACGTATTTTATTGCCTATACCCTGCAGTAAGAGTTTATCTTCGTGACGAGAACTTTCTTCGGAAACACAGAGGCGGAGAAAGTCATCAAAGTCATACTCGGCTTGAAATGGGGACAGTGTTGGTTGCCCTTGAACAGAAGTTTACTCGGCGCCTGGATGATGAAGTCCAGAACTGAGAAGAGGATAGCGGAGTACCTGGTGACATCCCCACTGATGGTTACTCGATGAAATGGTGCGTGGAGACGATCATTTGTCCAAGCCTAAAGCAATGGGGGAAAGGAAACCAGAAGTGAACTACTGTGCAACAAAAATCGGCGACGGCTTGACGCGGATCCAGTCCCCGTCCCTGGTCTGCACCTCCAGCCCCTCCACCTCGTGCGCGACACCACGCTGAGCGTGTTTGGTGTCCTGATGGGGCCCCGGGGCTCCGAACCTGAGGTCCTCCTCCTGCTCGGCAGAGCTGGGCGCCGCCTTGTACTCCCACATCTGGAAGAGGTGCCACGTGGACTCGCTCATAGCGTCATGGTACTGGGCCACCCCGAGCCCTTCCAACACCATCCTCCGCACCATCTCCTCCAGCTCCAACATCCACTTTGCCGCGCCATGGACTGTCTCGCTTCAAACCGGCCGTGAACAACTTGCACGAGCAAATTAAAAGCTTTTGGAAGAGCCGGGGATTACCTGAAGCTGGCTTTGCTGTCCATCACCTCGCTTTCCATCCTCGCCGTCTCGGCTGCTATTCGCTGTGTCCCGATTCCTTTTTCTTTTCTCAAAGAAAATATATTTTCCACCGATGAGCCAGCAACGTGTCCCGAGTCTGATGGTGACGGAGTGGCGTGCAAAACAGAACATCAATTTATTCATTGCAATTCCAGGCTACAGACTTTTCATGTTTCAGATTACAGATTCCACTTCTCTTATCTGGTGTATTCTCAACAGCTTCCGATTGCAATAGAGCAAATGACAGATGGATAAATGGCTCAACTAAATGATTAATGGACAGAAACTAAAGCTCAACGGAAGATGTGTTGTGCTGCCTATAGACCACAGTAAGCCTTGAGTTTATCTTCATGCCGAGCACCTTCTTCAGATACACAGAAGCAGATGAACTCATTATTGTCGTGGGGCTTGAAACGGCGAGGGTGCTCGTCATCCACGAGTTCATCAGGCGCTTGAATCCTGAAATTTGGGGCCGAGAACAGCATGGCAGAGTATCTGCTCTCATTCCCACTAACGGTAATCCTGTGAAATGGTACGTACAGACGGTCGTTTGTCCAAGCCTGGTGATAAAAATGCACAGAAGTTAGAATGCATTGTCATTTCAGAGGAAGATTATTTAATCGTAAAACAGGCTGCAAATTACTGATGGTGAATCCTGCATGGGTGCGTTACGGTTTAAGAATGACATGCATTTGGGAATTGGGAAAATTGCTCATCTAGCTACGCAATGAAGAAATTGTTCATATGATTGTGTTTCCTAAAAAAAATGCAATGATTAGTACGCTGATGCAAAACATACTTAATGAATCATTGACAGTAACTAGAGCGTCTTCTATGCAGGGACAGCAGAAATGCTGTCAAATGAGTCATGACAGAGTGAGTGATTTTTTGCAACTCAAAGTGGTTAATCAAGGGAAAACAAGAGTCGTGACGCTAACCCGGAGCGCATTGCCGGTCATTAGGACAAGCGACGTCGGAGACGGCTTGACGACGATCCATTCCCCGTCCCTAGTCTGCATCTCCAGCCCTTCCACCTCGTGCTGGCACACGATGCTGAGCATGTTGGTGTCCTGGTGCGACCCGTACCTCACCACTTTCTCGGCGGCGTTGGGCGCCTTGTACTCGGCCATCCGGAACAGGTGCCACGTGGACGCGCTCAGCGGCTCGTGGTACTTGGCCACCCCCAGCGCCTCCATCACCATCCTCCTCACCGCCACCTCAAGCTCCAAGATGCTCCTCGCCGCGCCATGGACGGTCTCACTGCATGGTCAGCAGCACAAAATGTAACTAAGCTTTCATTCGATCTCTTCATATACGTACAGGACAGGACAGGACAGGGAATGGAAACGATATGTGTTACCAGAAGCCGGCGGGGTGGCTGCCGTCGGGCCATACGAGGTCGGCGAAGGCACGGACTTGCTCGGATTTGGGGCCGTCGATGATGGCGAGGCTCTCGTAGCCTTCGTAGCCGGGGATGTCGCCCATGTAGCCGTGGAAGGGCCTGTCTGGGCCGTAGCAGTTGCGGCGCTTGGCTTCCATGGGCAGGGAAAACAGCGGCCGGACGGCGCCGTCGAAGAGCGCCCGGCGGAGCTCCGGAGTCAGGGCCGGGTAGTGCGCGTCGAAGCAGCCGAAGGTGGTCAACGCGTCCATCACCTGGGCGCGCACCTCCGACCATTTCCCGGCGCCAGGCGCCGACAGATCGACGCTGGAGAAGTCGATGCGGGGGAGCTGCATCGCGTCGGCGCCCATGCTTTCTCGCAGCTCAACTCCGTGTCTTTTCCTCTGCTTCTTGGCTCGCGGTTGGTGGCCCTGGTCAGTCAAGTAGTACAATTAAGTATTAGCAGGCTAGGCCAGCAGCCCCCGTTGACTCAGATCGGAGATTCTCTTTCCTTTTATGTACACAAACGGAGTCTCCGCCATGTACTACTATGGCATCGTGTTCGGATGAAATGGTGGAGGAACGCATCCGTGCGCGAGGACGACGGCAGCAATGCCGCAGACTAACGACGCGCACATAATGGAAGCAATCCACAGTAAAGTAAGAAATGAGCGTTTGGGAGTACTAAGTAATTGTGCACATGCCACACACACATACTGTATTTCAATATAAATCATTATAAAATAATCAATCAGTAGTACAAAAACTTTGACAAAAAAGATAAAAGATGCTAGCAGACTTCCAATCAGCTGCAAATTGTCTTGCTCTATTGGTTTTCCTTAAGTAGATAACCCCAAAACTCTACAAAATTGTTTTCTAACAGTGGGGTGACTGTATTTTCTTCAAAAAAAAAAAAAAAACTCCTCCACTATTAACAACTTCTTTTACTAAACTTTATATTCCTTTTTGGCATTGGTTCCCTTCAATTTCAAAATATCGAAAATCATGGTAGGACATTGGTGGCATGAATTAGTAAGTTAAGTTCATACAAACATGGTGATGCAAACAGGAAAATGTAGTTATCTCCCTTTAATTTATTTTCTATCTTCTATTTTCATGATACAGTTATCGTAAGTTAAGCTCATAATCCTCATAATCGCAAGGATTATAATTACAGAAATTAAGTTGTGCTAGGATGACAAAAGTCAATCAAATTTTGATGTGTACTAGCAGTTTGCCCGTGCGTTGCTACGGGTTTTTTAAAAAATACAAAATTTCATAAAAAATAAATACACAAAATATTTCAATGCATATTCATAGACATATTATTAAACATTTTCTTAACATAACAATGAACAACCACAACACATTTTTCATAGGGAAGCATGAACTTGGTGGGAAGTGGGAACCAGCGAGAGGACATTCTTTGGATGATGTGAGCAAATGAAGTTTTGCCAAAATCCAACTTAGCATTCCTGCAATGTGAAACAAGAAGCTTAGGAAATTTCAATGTGATTTATAAGTGGCCCCTTCAATTATATTTTTTCTTATTTTTAAAAGCCAACTCAACAAAAACAGAAATCCCATATCCAATAGACCATCTAAGAAAAGCACTGAATAATTACTATAAAAAAGCGACCTAGTTCATTTGACATGCCAAAGTAGGATACATAATGGATTTTACAGGAAAAAGACTACTGCCCAGGAAAAATGCAAGCACCACTTTGATTTACATGCAAGCAGCTGAAAACAGGGCAAAACAGAACAATACGTTCCCATACAAAATTAGCAAAGGAGTCAACAGTTCCATCAATAGCGATGTCTATACCATAATTAGCGCCTTCATCTGTTACAAATGAACCATATATCAGCAAAATATATAGATAGTTTGTTATTTCAGAACTGCATACTTAACACTGCAGTGAAAAAAGAATCTAACCATCAACCGACAACATCGTCGAGCAGAGGCTATAATGACAAATAAGGTACTGATGGCTGCCTCTGCATAATTAAAAAAAAGGAAGGGAATATTGTTTACTGAGTAGTCCAATTTGAAGCAAGAGAATATGGTAGCAAGACTCCTGGAAGTATTTGGTACACGAAGAGAAATTAATTGCAGAGATATCAGACCTGTCATGATAAGTTGCTTCTGCAATGGACAGAAAGAACCTCAAACAAAATGTGACAGATTTACACATGCTGCTGCTGTCAATCTTCAACATCCATGATACCTCAACCACTCCAACAGAGATTAGCCTCCTTCATTCACCCTTGCCATTTCTTCTCTCCTGCCATGACGAAAGGCTATCATGGTAGCAATGAAAAAAAACAGTGAGAAAGAATTTCATGGACTCCATGAAAACCATCTGCAGAATGGTAGTTTAACTGGTAAATAACAACAATACTGAACAATTATACTAAAACTTATATTTTTGAACAATACAATTATTCATTATCTCGCTTCTTATATTATGAAATAAACTAATACAACTATAAAAACAGATTTATCAGCTAGAAGTTATATTACAGAAAGATTTGACTTTTCTTTATAAATATAGGACTTTGCTATACAATCGGAGAATCTGAGCGAGTATTTCAGTGCTTGCGGTCAACCACTTTACAACCAAGAATGGAAATTAGGACGGTACGAAAAGAAGAGTACATTCATTTAATGGTAACATTTAACAATGTAACATTTCTATTCCAGAAAAGAGGGAACACACTACAAAAAAATGAGAAGGCATGAGGCTGTCCATCTAAATACCTTGGATGGAGGCATTTTTCTAGCACTTGGCAGACTGTAGGAATAGAGCAACCCTGTCACAAATTCATATAAATAAAATGATGAAGTCCCCTTCCCGGAAGCTTCTGCATTAGAATCATTCGGGATTAAAACCTACCTACATTAGCTGATGTGTTTCATGCATTAAAAGAGAGAAAAGTGCTGCAGATTACATCAATGAGCTTTGATGTAAAATTATTTACCCTCACAATGTCGGTAAAAAATAACCATACCACGGATGATGGACATTATTATCCAAATCAACAACATTATTTGCGGACATTAGGAATAAAAGGTGAATTCATATACAAAGTTAGTAACAAAATTGTATGGAAAAGGGAGGGTCATTACAACGCTTTGTTGCTATGTAGCAGGCTGCGAATCTTCGCAGTCAACCTCTCAGCTTATCAGCTGCTCCTCGTGCAATTTGATATTAATCAAACTGGATAAAGTAATAAGGAGAACAGAGGCACAAAACTCAGCAAAGAAAATTGAAAGAGAAGAAAGGAAACCAGGGATTGGAGAAGCTTACCCCCGACCTTTTTCATCGTGTGGAAGATGGTCGGAATCATCTTGAGCAACAGAAGCATGTGGACGCCTGCGGATCTGCCCCCAACAATACCAGGGAATTAGATGTACACCAGCAGTAATTGAGAGCCCGATTTGGAGATGTCCATCGTAACAGCAGTCAGCTGGTGTGTTGCCGTCGAAGCTGCAGACCATCCGCCGCAGACGGAGCATATGAAATCTCACCGAAGGCCACTAAATCAGGCAGCCGCGCCATGAGCACCCGGATCCGAGAGCCTCCGCGCGTGGAGGAGATGGGGCTGCCGTACTTGGAGCATGGTATGCAGCCACCGTGCCTCACCTTGACAGCCATGGCCTCCTCCATCGCCTTACTCCTTGCCGTAGAGCCGGACGGTGAAGAGGGGTGGGCACCGGTGCGGTACGGCCCGTCGACGATAGAGCTCTTCCTAATTGCCGGTGACCTCATCGGCGTGGATATGAGGCGAGGAGAGGGAGAGAGAGTGGCGCGCGGCATGGAGGGAGGTGGTAGGGGCGCGGGTCATGGGCGGAGGGGAGAGGGAGTGACACAGGGCGAGGCAGCAGGCGCGGGCGGACGGCGGCGTGGGGGAGGTGGAGCTGAAACCCTAGCCGCGCGCCGTTGCGGGCGGGCGAGGTTGGACCTACGTGGCCCACCTGTCAGGGCTGCATTTTTTATATGAGGTGGCATGCCAACGGAATAAGAGAGGTACGACGGGTTAACAACAGTGCGTCCACGGTGACGACCTCGCGGATGGTGACGACGTCTGGGAAAATATTAGATTGGTATAGATAGATAGGGGTTTCCTCTCCTGCAGCAGTCACCACCATGAGCCCATTGAGAGGTAAAATGATCAATGTAGAAATCATGCGTAGAATCTGCCCATTAACATGATTCGCACAGTAGCGGAGAAAAGAAATATATCCTATGATGGTACCATGCATG
>JAUNZO010000535.1:0-13720 GCA_031894775.1 Chloris gayana
AATGAATAGAATGTGCCGTGTCTCACCTCCATAATTGCTACTCCGAAAGTTCAAGAATGTTCATAATGTTAAATGATAGTACATTTTTTTAGAATATCCTCACATTATAAATAGAAAAGAAAACCATCCCGTTAAGGATATTTTTAAAGATGTTTCAGGAGAGAAGCGGAAAAACTACCACTTTTGTATGGCAATTATTATACCAACAAGAAAATGTATACCAATGATTGCTCGAGTGACTATGATGTTCTTCTATGCAAGTATTAGAGATATTAGTATGACAAGATGAATTATTTTCATATCCAAATGGTACTGCAAGTTTATTATGTTAGTTATGGATAGAATATCTTACTCTATATAGCAAAACATAGTACTGCAAGTCTCCGAGTGTTGGAAAAACCAAACACAACATAATAATTGATTTATAAGGCTCAATTTAAATTCACCCAATAACTAACACTAAAATTACAGTAGTTTTGTAAAAAGACAAAAGGAATTGTTGATGGTGAAGAAAAGAAAGAAAAATTCATGATTCCATTCAAACCACATGTTATCTAGTTGTTCAATTCTGGTTAAGTTTATTGATATCCTCTTTCATATTCGGACACTATATAATTTCACGCTTCTCATGTAAATAAATTTATAAGATCTCTATAAACTTCATCAACCCCGAAAGTCGCCTAGAGGGGGTGAATAGGCGATAATCCTGAAAATCACTTAATTTAACAAATTAAATACGCAGGAAAGATTTGTCCGACTCAATGTACGACTATAGTAGGACAAAGTTCGACTCCGACAAATATCCGACTAGAGTAGGACAAAGTCCGACTGTCTCGTGCGGAAAGTAGATCGGCAGCCAAGTTGAACAAATCCACGGTAAATAAACAACAAGCAAGCAGCTAGCAACACTAGAAAGCTAGGACAACAAGGGCACAAGCAAGCAAGCCACTTATGCAAGTTAATCTAGGAATTTTAAGCAAGAGCAACCTAGAGCTATAGCACACCAATTGCAAGAAACAAAAGGGGAGACAAGGAGACACACGATTTTTCACCGAAGTTCAGCTCCACCAAGAACCCTACGTCTCCGTTGAGGAGTCCACCAAGGACCGGGTTGCTCTCAACCCTAAACCTCTTCAAGCCACCACAAAGACCGGCTTAAAATCCACTAAAACAAAGCTCCACGAAGGGAGGGGCAATACAAACGACCCGAGTCTCAACCACAAGCTTGGGAGCTCGCCGAGTAACGCCTAACCGTCTAGGGGATGAATCCCCAAGAGTAACAAACACAACAAGTACCGGCGATGAGAAAGAATCAAGTGCTCTTGAGATAGTGATGAAGCTTAACGAATTTCTTCTCAATCTTCTCACAAATCCGCCAAGGATTGGAGTGGGGAATCAAATCGAGAAAGAGAGGAGTGCTTGAGTGAGTTTGAGAGTGTTTTTGAGTGTGGGGAGGGTGCCCACCGGTCAAAAGTGGACGAGGTCCCCTTTTATAGCCGGGCACTCAAAAAGCCGTTGGGCTAGATCCGACTCGGATTTTATCCGAGTGAGTCGGACAAAGTCCGATTCCTAGGGTTTCAAAAAGGTGTTTTAGTTCCGGAGTCCGAGTGGAAAAACCGACAAGAGTCGGATATATCCGAGTATAAAAGAGAGTCGGACAAATCCGACTCCTAGGGTTTCAAAAGAATGGCGACCGTTCCGGAGTCCGAGTGGTTTGTCCGACCGAGTCGGACATTGTCCGACTCCATAGAAATTTTTCTTTTGCCAGCCTTTTGGAGTCCGAGTCCAATGTCCGAGTGAGTCGGACGGTGAGTCGGACATTGTCCGACTCCAAAGGTTATTTTGAATTTGGATGGAGTTTTGAGCACTTTCATTTTTCACACCTCATACTTGTGTGTCCCTCTTGATAGTACGGTGTTTCCTATACTCAAGACATAAATAAAAAAATTTCACAACTTGATCTTGAGCATAAGTGGACCATTTTTCAAATCTTGCAAATATGACGTACTAGGCCACTTCCTTTTTGTGTTTCTTTGCTCTCAATTGAATTTAAATATGCACTATACACGAGCTCATTTGAAACATTAGTCCTTTTTAATTGTATTGACGTCAATCACTCAAAACCATAATTAGGAGCCTAGATGCACTTTCAAACCCACTCAATGTTGAAACCTCGGAAAGAATTGGAGCATATTACAATGTAGACATTTATCATTGTAAAAATAAATATGATTGCTAAAACTTATCTTCTCTTAAATTCATGTAGTTAGAAATTCATTTCTTTGTTTAACAAAATTATATATGTAATGGTTCTTTTTAAAATACAATGATTCTTCTTTTAAAGTAAATATTAAAAAGTCTTCTCGCCTTTGCATGGGCAAACATAACGCTAACATTATTACTTATAATCAGATAAAGAAAAATGTATTAAATGTTGTCGGACACAAATGTTTAACAATTATGAATTCTTTCCAAATGTGGACACAATGACAAGGTTAATAAAACTGCCACAATATTATTTTTTATTTTCATAAAAAATGGGTGATGAACCATGAAGACGATTGGAGATCATCTTTACTGGTATCAAGTTTCGGGTTTTTTTTAGCAAAAATAAAATATCCACTCGCCGGACACCTAGCCATCGAGGGAAACAAAGGCGGTAAATGAAACAATCGGCCCAACACAACATATGTTTTTTAGGAAAATGAAATAAGTTTCGGCCTCTACCGAAGTACACAAACCAAATTTGTTACATCCAATTCAGCTAAACATTGCTGGCCAAACATTTATAAAGGGGAAATAGTACATGAGTTTCAAATAAAACCAATCCGATTATTGTGTATCCACACATGATTGACTATTTCTAAAGTGGCTGTCTCGAGAGTTGAGCTTATTCGCTTAAAGAGCTCTTTTATTGATTCTTCATGCTGCAACTGTACTCATAAGCGTAATCAATACGTTACCCTGAAAATATCAGCATAAATAAGGAATATTTGGTATTATTAAAAATAATATCATTACGACATTGCCAAATAGTCTAATCTAAAGAACCGCTAGCCTAATGATTAGAACACGTGAGTAGCATCTAGCATACCTGAGTCTGACTCTTTATAGCACGTATATGAGAAGTCTTCAAGTGGAATTTTAGTTTTCCCTGACTTCGGCCGCACCACCACAAGCTCCCGAGAAGGCACGGAGCCTCGGGTGCACGGTCCTGAGTGAGATCGTGATCGTTCTCAACTGGCCACAAAATGATCTGCCGGTGGCCGTCCCCTGCCTCGCAGAGCGTTAAGCAGACCATGAGAGCCAAAATCGGATTCTTTTTCACTCTTTCTATGCAAAGAAAAGCAGCGGAGTTCCAAGGCCAGCTACACTCCTCGGATCGGCCAACGCGATCGAGGCGAGGGATCACGTCGCATCCTCTTCCCTCCGCCCCCGTACAAAAGAGAAATCTCGGGCGGCAGGCAGGGCAGGGCAGGGCAGGGCAGGGCAGTGTGCGTCTCCTTCCCACAAGTAGGGCAGGGTAGGGAGAGAGAGACCTCACATCCTTCCTCGCCCACTGCACCCTGCTCTTTATCGAGGACCGTGCGAGGCTGCTAAAGCATCGCGGCATCTAGCCCAGTGATAGTGATAATGATACCGGAATGATGGGGCCATGCTCTCTCAATGACGCTTTCTAATGATGCCAACAATTAGCAGCAATTAGTACTGGTTGATTAACCGGCCGGGGTCCGGTGCCGGAGACGCCCACTACCCTCTGATGAAAGCAAGACCTGTTCCTTTCTATCCTTTCGGCATTGATTTTCTGCCGCGCCCTGAGGAGATGTCGCGTGTCCGTCCGATGCAGAGCAGAGCAGAGCTGTGCCAGTACAGTGGCGCTGCTGCTTCGGCAGCCGCTGCAATCCGTGCCATGCCTGCCTCGGGATGACTGCGATTAGGACTAGGCGTGCATCCAATTTCATCAGTCTCCCACATGCTGGCATACCGTAAAGCACACGCAGCACAGATTTGCTTTCATGAAATGCGTTAGCTCTTCCGTTTGATCCAATTGCCTTTTCTTTTTCACAAGTAATGTCAAGCTCTCCTGGCTGTGATCTATTAGCGTCTTCATAATAAGGAGTAGCAGCAATGTCTCAAGTCCAGAGAGTTCGATGTAGTACTGTAACTTGGTAAGGAAGGAGGACATGACGCTTCTAGGGGTCCGTTCGTTTCCCCTATCTAATTTTTAGAGGAGTCAAATCAAAGAGAATTTTATCATTTTGGAGTACTAAATAAAGTCTAATCTCGAAACTAATTGCAGACCCCTATCTAATTCACGAGACGAATCCAACAAGAGTAATTATGATGTTATTAGAAGATGTTTACTGTAGCATCACTGTAGCTAAACATAGATTAATTAGGATCATTAGATTCGTCTCGCAAATTAGAGGGGTCGCGACATAGGTTTTGTTATTAAATTAATAAAAGTACTACTAAATAGTAAGATTCTCTTTGATGTGACAGTATATAAATTTTAGAGGGTGGAAACGAACGGGGCCTAAGATTTGATGGCATCTGAAATTAACTGTTCAAGGAAGAAGAAGGAACTGATCCCTGGTACAGAGAGCGACCATGCATGACGCCGCTCCAGTGCCGTGTAAACTGTTAACGATGCGTCTGGTCGGGTGCTAAACCCGCTGCGGAAACAAAACCTCAAGTGCAAACCGCAGTGTCATTGTCGCGCGATAGATAGTGTCGGGCATTTGATCATTTGGGTGCTGAATGCGTTGCATAACTCGGAACAGAAAACTCATTGAACATTTGAAACTCATTAGGGTGTGAATGAACGGAAGAAAGTCGTGGAAAAGATGAGGTACGTCGTGCATGTTGGTATAGTACAGGCCCACAATAAAAGGCAAGAAATTGAGTCTTTTGAGAAGAACATGGACGCTGTCTGCATAACGTGACATGTTTTATTCCAAGTAGAGCGATAAAGCTCATCGAGTATACACACACGTATTGCTCTTGGTACAGAACGGCGGGCCTTTCTCGACGACAAACATTGCCCTGGTAGGCCTCAACACTCACATTCCCTTGCAAATCGAGAACTAATGCCTTTCCCCTGCAGGAATTTCTCAGCGGTTTGAAGAACACTATCATTAGCTCAATGATACCATGAATTCAGAGAACAAAAAGTTCAATAACCTCATGAACACTCACATTCTTCTTTTCCCCACTTGAATTTTTTAGTACTGTCATGAATGAGTAGCAGCTCAATGTTTCAAGAAAACTCTCATTACCACAATGATTCCATGAATCAATAAAGAAAAGGTCAATAACATCATGAATTTGAAAATATGAAGTTTTAAAAGGAGAGTGAATAGGACCTCCAATGAAAACAAAGTAATAAAGGCTAGTAGCAGTTTATTGATCATTACAAACATACTATGAAGCACAAGAACTCTACTTACCGAGGCACTACTGCTATTCATCTACAGGGCCATTACAAGCTGACAAATGGCTTCCTACTCTCACCTCAACACATAATTGATTCTGCATTAACATAGTACTACCAAAGAAAAAAATATTCCCATTTCCACCCCCAAAAGCTACTGCTTGGTTTCCCATCTAAAAAAGCCTAAAAAACTCTACCAAGACAAGACCTTGATGGATCATCCAACAGGTGAAGCGAAGCGACCGGAGAACAGAGCAGATGAATCAGACCCTGAGGAGGTAGACGCTGAGCTCGGGCCCGCCATTGCTGCCTCCGCTGTCCGGGTTCATCATGTAGAAGGCCTCGGAGTCGCGGGAGCCAACGACGCGCTCGAACCTGGCCCGCATGTACATGACGTCTCCCTCGCCGCCGCCGCAGCTCGCCGCCGGTATGACCCCGGCGCCCATGGAGACGGGCTCGAGCGCGCGGAGCACGCGCCAGTCGGCGGCGCCGCACTCGCGACGTACGGCGTAGCCGCAGCTCTTGCCGTTGCAGTAGGCGCGCCACACCGTCTCCTCCAGCAGCTTCTTGCCCCCATTGTTGTTGCTGTGATTGTGATTGGGCGTGGGCAGCGCGGAGGCGTGGTGCTTGCCGCGCTCGCACTCGAGGGCGATGCGCACCAGGCCCGACGCCATCTCCCGCACCAGCGCCGCCGTCGGCGCCGCCAGCTCCAGAAGCAGCGCCGGGCACGCGCGCGGGTCCACCTGGAACGCGAGGTGCACGTGCCCGCGCCGGTGGCCGTACAGCGTGCCCGTGAGACGCGCGCCCATGCCCACCTGGCGGTGCCGCCCGGCCACCGCATTGGCAAGCGCGGACCGCAGGCGCGACACGGCCATACGGACCTTCTTCCTCCTCTGCGGCGGCGGCTGTTGCTGCGGCTGCTGATGTGGTGGCGGCGGCGCAACCTTCAGGGGTGGCGACACGAAGTCCTCGGAGTGGAAGGACGGGCAGGCGGAGGAGAAGGCCATGGTGGCGTCGTCCTCGTCCTCCGCCTCCGACGAGGTCATCATGAACTCCGCGTCCCCAACCGTGGCGCCATGGCTCTTGCTCTTGCCCAGAACGGGCCACTTGAAGTGCCTCCTGGAGAAGGAGAGGGAATCGTGGGGGTTTCTTGCCGTGATGCTTCTCATGGCGATCTCTGTTTTCTTCTTCTACCTCTCGAGCTCACAGCTTACAGAAGCAAACAATGGCTGGGTTGTGGGAGAGAGAGGAGGGAAGGAGGGAGCTCGTTTCCAGCGCCGTGTGTCCCCGCGGCGGCCCTGGTGCTTTTGTACTGCGGAGGAGGCTGGTGAGCAGAACCCACCAAAACTGAGCAAACAAAAAGAAGCGAGTTCTCTGCTTGGGCTCTGATCTCGCGCTTGGTTTTTTATGAGCAAGAAATTGCTACTCAGATCGTGGCAGCGGGGACAGGCTTGAGAAAATTAAGGCTGATTAGATAACTGGGACACAGACAGAGAGAGTGTGACGAGAGAGAGAGAGAGGGTGTCCCGCCGGTTTCGATGCCGAGCTCTGTTAATTAATCAATTAACTAGTGAAGGCCATCCCCTGAAGGCTATTGTTAATTTACTTCTGGTGGCGGTTATCATGTGAGTGGATGATGATGTGCTGGTGAGGCAAACATGACTTGCATTGTCAGGTAGTACTGTTAGGAGTGACCTGTGAGCCCTCAGTCCTCTTGTTTAGCTTTTGGTTGCTTGCATTGCAGTATTCTGAACAAATGGTAATTTACTTGTTAGTTTAGGATTAGCAAAGTCTGCAAATGGTTTCTGCAAGCTTGCTGCTGAAGCATTGTTGAAAAGAAAAATGAATGTTGAAGTGCTGTAGCTACAGGTACAGATAAGTGACAACTGAGAAATGCCACACTGTTGAGAGTAATTAAGAATAGAAGCATCTCTGTCAGAATAAGCGAAATAAATGCAACGGGTGAGGCATCTTCCTTAAACCATGCAAACACATGGGCATGCAGCTTTACCTAACTGCACCCAACTGGAGTAGCTCTCTCTTCCCAGTGAGTCATCGGTGTTCGGCGACGGGATAAGCACAACAAAGCCATTCACCTGAAATTCGACTATTTACTCAGTTCGTGAATCGACGAGTATATATGTGTGTGATCTTTTCATTTCGATCGTGCAAGGCTACTACTACACCTTTTAATTCGTTCCTTTTGAATTATGGGTGGTGTGAAAGGGGGATGAAACGAGATCCAAACAAGTGAAGGCAGAAGAGAAAGAAGCCGAGAGGAGGAGGCCGTTGTTGTTGTTTTCCTGTGTCCTAGGGATCGGCGCCATGCAGTGTGGTGTGGGACCCAAAGGCGCGATACAAAAGCGAAAGCTGCGGCTGCCGCTGCTTTGACCAGGGAGGGACCGAGACGGCAGACTGCGGCGAGGTCACGACGCAACACGCCGTACCACTGCACGGCAGCGAGCCACAGCTACCACTGCCGCCGCTGGAGCTCGAGTCCCTGGTCCTGGTCCAGTCTCTGTTGCTGCTGATCTGATGGCGGCCTGTTCTGATGGATGCATACGGCCTCCTTCAATTCCATCTTTAATTTTGCGTGTGCTTCTTGCTATGCTGTCTCCACTCCCAGTTTCTTCTCACGACAGCGACAGGGAAACTGTAAAAACACGGAGCAACAAGAATAGCGGCTAATTCACATTACATGTTCGTAACCGTAGTTTGGCCATTAAGGGTCCGTTCGTTTCCCTTGGTCTAAAAATTTTAGAGTGCAAATGCAAATGTAGCATCTAAAAACCATTGGGTCTAAACTTTAGATGACCTGTTTGGTAACCCCTGTAAAAAGGCTCTAAAGCATCATGAAATGTCACATTTGCCCCTGATTTTGACTAGTCACCATGCACACATGCAACATTAAAATTAAAGTTCTTTAACACAAGACTGATCACAAATAATTATACATTGCACATGAACAGGCCACTTACAAACCCGGAACAGAATAGTTATGAAACAAATAAACATAAACACATTCACCGAACACAAAGTTCATAACCTAAAAATGAAACTCGATAGTTTCACAATGAAGACCACATCACAATTTGGAAATCCAAAACTTAAATAGTTGAATAAAGAGAAACATAGACAAAGGTCACACCTTATAACCGTGAAATCAATGAACTAATTGTAGTAAAGATCATGGGCAAGCTGATCTCTAAGGGTGTGTTTGGTTGGTCGTATAAGCTACGGCCAGGTCCGACGGATGCAGCTTCTCAATGTTTGGTTACCTGTTTGAGCCTATCGGGCCGGGCTCCGCTCATGCGATCGTACCGTTCGAGCCGGGCCCGGCGGAAACGCAGAAATCGAGCGTTTCTCGCGAGCCGGGCCCGACGTATACAACCGGTTTGATACGCTCACCTGCGCCTTCGCTCCCCTCCTCCTCGAGACCTCGACGACTACTCGTTTACTCCATGGCTTCGCTCGTCTCCACCACTCTTCCGCTCGATTCGCCGGCGTCCATTCAAATCTGCGGCGGTGAGGGAAGGGGGTGGAGAAGCGGACTTAGGCCCCTTTGTTTCAACTTTAGATTGTGGATTTTAGATTATGGATTGTAGATTGTGGAATCTAGTATTGTAAGAATCGAGTCTTAAAATCCGAGGGATGTTTGTTTGTCCGGATTCCACAATCCAACTACTGTCACTTACGATGGGCCACGATGGCAAAGCGAGTAAATATTTGTGCCATAATCCAAGCAAAATCGGGTCTTGCCGGATTGTCGGATTATAGAATCCGAATGCTCGGATTATAGAATCCGAATCAAAATCCAACCCTTTGTTTGAGCTTTTGGATTATAGAATCCAGATTCCATTATCCGGAGGGCAAACAAAGGGGGCCTTATCGCTTTAGGCCCCTTCGACCAGGGTCTCAATTGAGCCTCGAAGAAGTTCGCCCACCGTCGTCGGATTCAGAAATCCGACCGTTCTTCCTATTTTCCTCGCCGATTCGAGCGTACGGAACAGTGCTCGTAAAAGCACATGTCTTCCCTTGCTATCCCCATTAATTGTTGGATCCGAATCCGAGCAAACTAGCGGAGCTAGTCCGGTGCCCGTTTTCGTGTACTATTTTCTTCTTTGCTTTTGTACCATTTTCTGCATTTAATCTTCTCTCTTTACGGGTCAAATGAAACTGTTCTCCATTGTTTCAGTTTATTCCAAGGACATCGACCGAAACCTGAATTGGTTAATTAGACTAATTCGGTGTTTGTTCTACTCTCGAAAATAGCATTGGGTTTATTGGGTCATGAAAAGAATCTTCAAAACAATAAGTTGTATATTCTCTTAGGTAACTCCGTAATCGCAAAAATGAGAGGCGTAAGTGGGTAAGTTCACTTTGTTTGTACAAGATTATTGAACTCACCTTCTGCGACCAACCAATCAATATCCGGATAGAGCCCGGTGCGAGTAGAGTCATGCAACCAAACATGAGCAATTGCATCCCTACAACCAGGCTCAACTCAGCCTGGTTGAGATGTACCAGCCAGAGCTAAGAGGAGCCAACCAACCAAACACACCCTAAATGCATTCATGCTCACATCCTCTTCCTCAACATCTTCAAACTCCATTGCCTGCCCATCCTGCTCGTGATGCACCATTCCCATTCGACCGTTCTTCTTCCTCCAACGCATGCAAGTCTTCATAAGGGTTGCCATGGTCAATGATGAAATTGTGAAGAGCAAAGGCTGCCACTATAATTTTTGTTTGTTTCTTCAATGGATAACTTGGCACATTATACAAGCATCCTCCATCTCTCGCTTCGATACTCCAAAAGAACGCTCTACAACATTTCTAATGGAGGAATGTGCATAGTTGAAAACCTCTTTCATACCTCTAGCCCTTGTTCCTAGACGGTATTCTTGAATATGATACTTCGTGCCTCCGTACGGTGCAAGATATCCCGGTCTATTTGGATACCCGGAGTCCACCAAATAGTACTTGCCTGCAATAAACATGTGGAACCACTTCACACTCGTTAACTTGCTCATAGATACAAAACAGAAAATTAATTGACCCGGGAAGTAATGATACCTTCAGGTGGATGAGGGAACTTGTCACCATATCTTGTCATTGCATCATTGAATACTCGCATGTCATGAACTGACCCCGGCCAACCAGCAAGCACAAATGTGAACCTCATGTCCAAGTCACATACGGCCATTACATTTTGGGATGTTTTACCCTTTCTGTTCATGTATTGCGCTATTTTTGGTGTGGGCACATAAACTTCTATATGAGTTCCATCTATGGCCCCTATGCAATTATTGAAAACCCCCTTAAATCTACTGTCTTGTAACCTAGGGTGAACGGTGCTGAAATTAGGGTCCACGGGCTTTATAATATCTGCTGCTAGCTTAACGACACGATCCAGGACCTTTGCAAAATTGCGAGACGTGGTATCTAGAGATCTTCCAAAAATGCTCTCAACTTGTCTAAAAGGTTGTGGGGATCCGACCATCCACAAGAAAATGCCTAAAGCTTCTATGCTTGAAGTTTTGGTGGATGATTGCAGCCCATAAGCATTAACTAAAGTGTCATGAAGTTGATAAAATAACTGTGGGCTCATTCTAAACATGGTGCGGCAGTGGTGAGCATCGGAAAGGAATAATTCTATTTTCTCGAATTGCGGACTCCGACTCCTAACCCTAGTTTTTTTGTTGTAGTGGTGTTGGTCATGTATCATACCATACATCAGTAGAGGCATCTGCCGATTCATTTCTTCCTCATCATCTTCAATCATTTGTTGCCAAGTCTGTAGAAGCCAAACATCGTCCAAATTCTGCAAACAATGGAAGAACAATAATTAGTGCAGAAATGAAATATCGGAAGATCCGTGACAATTGTATTAACATGCTGAATTAATTAATGTGCAAACAGTAAGTAAAAATACTAATGAACAACCAAATCATATGATACATGGTACAGAATTCAAATTATTACAAACTTTCTGTTCGACACTCGAATTGTCCAAGACAAGTGGGAAAAAAAATTCAAGAACATTGCACGGTTGATACAAATCAATCCCGAAACGCTTGATATAGTTGTCAAGGAAAAGAACTCGGTCCGCTGGATCGGCTATATCCAAGAAAAGGCTGATCCAATGACGGGTCGGTTGCAAGGTCTCTCGAGCACCATCCACCGATCATCGCCCTGTCGCACCCTCGCTTCAAGAGCCCTTTGCTTAGCAAGTGCCAGATTTGCAAGTCCCGTTTCCTGGTTCTTGTCACTTTTATCCATCCTTGCGATCACTGCCGACACTTGTGCTTGCATCATGTTCATCTTGTCTTGGTGGGCTGCCTTGTTTTCTGCCATCAAATTCTGGAATGCCCTCACAATAGGGCTTTTGCTCTTCTTTGCGGGGCTAGTGGCGGACGTGCTTGTACTGCTGCCCCTCTTCCGGCTACCCGAGCTTGCAGGATCTGCTCTCCACAGGGAAGGTAGGCATCGGGCTCGGGTAATCTTCGTCCTCTTCGTCCTCCTCTTCTTCATCGGGCTCGTCCTCCTCCTCATCTTGTCCGGGAACAAATGTCTGTCGTACCGTCTACAGCAACACCATGGAAAATTTCATCCAGCATATCCAAATAAGGTGGTGGGCCGAGATTAAACTTCTTGCGATCGAGGGCGCTTTCTGTCAACGAAATGAAGATCATGTTAGGTAGTAATACTTTAACCGAAATAGTATGTATAGTCAAGTAAGGAACGAAATGAAAGTAACGAATTACTCACTTCAAGTTCGAGCTTCCACCACGAAGCACCGGCTACGGGCCATCCATCCAGTCCGGATCCTAGCCCGCTTTTCTTCCTAAGGTAGCAGCGATGAATCGTACATGGTTTTCAATGAGCCTAGTTTGTTCCGAATCCGATACTTGTCATGCTTCAACCACTGTCTTTGCGCGGTAATCGGCAATTACTAGGTCATACCCACGACTCATCATAGTTCCATTGATGTAGTTACCACGGCGCTTTTGCTCCGGAATTATTTCACACGTAGTATATGTATTCCGTGTTGTCCAGCTTAGCCCTATCAACGGACTACAATACATGGAATTGCTAGTCTTATTAAATTAGCTAGACGTATGAAGCATGACGACGGAGACAAACTTTGTCTACCCGATTGCAAAGAGGGGCATCATCTTCTTGCACCACTTCCTTCCCTCCGGCGGACCGACTCGGTCCGGCCCCGGCACCGCGAGAGGCGCTCGCAGCGAGGCGATTGCCGTGGACGACGGGCACCACGCCCGTACCGCGCCGGGTGCCCCCGCGAGTGGAGCGAGGAGCAGGGCAGCGCGGCACGCCGGCGCCGTACGGATCTCCCGCCTCGGCCCGGGGACCTCCGGATCGGGGACCGCCACCGGATCCGAACGCGGGCGAGCCTCTAAACGCCCCCTTCTTGAAGGTACTCTTGGTACGACCCAAGATGGGGAAGCCCGAGGATCGCGAGTTGAGGTCCGGGCCGTCGAAGTTGAGACCGGACCCCAACCTGCCGGCCGACCGTCGATGCGGTCCGTCGTCGCCGCGAAGTGAATGCGGGGGAGAGAATGGCGCGGTGTTGGAGAAGAAGTCCCGGTGCCGTCTCCCTCGAAGCCGTCGCCCGAAGCCGTCCATGGACGAGAAGTTGCTGCTTACTTCTTCTTGCGGAGGCGACAGCGGGCGAGATGGCTCGGCCGGCGACGACTCCTCCTAGCTTTCGGATGGCGGCGGGCTCTTCCGGATCTAAGCACCGGAGGTCGCCCAAGTTGGAGCCGCAACACTCGTGGCGAGAAAGGAAGTGTGGCGGGTGAAGCGGCGGCGGCTCGTCGACGCCGGATCGAAGGTGGCGGTGGATGGAAAAGGCACCACGAACCGGCGGCCGGAGTCGTGTGACCTCGGACCCGGCAGCGTGGCACACCGGCGTTCAAGGGCAACCGGAGCACGCGCCGGCCGCGGGTGGGGAGGCGGCGCAACGGCCGACGGGGCGGGGCCGGGGGCGCGGGGAAGGTGTACCGGGACCGGGCGGCGGAGCGGGCGGGTAGGCGGCGATGGGGAAGGAGTGCGGCGCTCGGGAGGGAGAGAGACGGCGCAGCTCGGGCGAATGGATAAGGGCGAGCGCTGTCCGGAGGTCGATTTCCCGGTTTTGATCCCCCCGGGTCTAGGGTTTAGACCCATCTAAAGGCCGGAACCCACAATTTTTAGAGGCCCGTTCGGTGCCTGGGCTCTAAAGTCTAGAGTCTATTGGGCTTTAGACCCGGAAACGAACGGGCCC
>JAUNZO010000541.1:0-32623 GCA_031894775.1 Chloris gayana
TATCAACCGTGCATGCTGATGTCGTCAAAGTCAGAGCACCTGATGATTGGTACTCCAAATGGCCCGCTCTATCTCTCTCTAGTACTAGTCGTACGAGCACAATGTCTGGTGGATAATCCCTCCTAGCCTGCCTCCTATGGCATCGGACACCATCATTGTCGCCATGACTAGCCATGTGGTGAGGTGCCATCTTGATCGATCTCAGGTTCGTTTAATTTGTCACATGATGCTATGCTTTTTTTTTTTTTGAAAAAAGGCAGGAGGGCTGCCATTCATTAAGAAGGAGAGAAAGGTTTACAAGAAAGGATACAGCCACGGGCAGCACATGGCATGACCGGATGGAAAAGGAAAGAAAAAAACAGTATAGACTACTCTGAAGCTCCGTCGGCGTTCAGGGCAAAAGCAAGGAGGTTAATTTGCTCCTTCAGTAGCCGGAAGACTCCATTGACAGATGTCTCCTTCTGTTCGAAAATGCGGCGATTTCGCTCCTTCCAAAGTTGCCACCAGGTCGTGAAAAGGATTCCCAGGTTTTTGCGCCTGCTCGTTGAGGGGCCAAACTTCCTGAACTTGTCGACCCAACTTATTGGGCCATCTTCTGCAACTAGGCATTGGTATCCAGGTAAATGATAGTGTTCAGCCACCTTGTTCCACAGCGCTTCGGTGAAATTACACTGCGTGAATAAGTGCGTATTGCTCTCCGGAAGGCAGTAGCACAAGGGGCAGAATGAATCGCAAGGCCAGTTGCGCTTGAGCATGTTATCCGCCGTCAGTGTTTTGTCATGTAGAACCAGCCAAGCAAGGAACTTGCATTTTGGTTCAGTTCGTGCCTTCCAGACTGCTTGTGCTGGAATGAAGGTCATCGACCCAAGGAATTGACAATCATAAGCCGAGGCAACTGTGTATTTTCCGTCTGCTGTCCATTTCCATGTTATTACATCATTGTCGTCATTTAGTATGACCAAGGAGATCCTCTTGTACAGGGCGACATATTCCTCAAGCAGGTCAGCAGTAACTATTGGGGCTAGGTTCATGATCCAATTGCGATTTTTTAACTCGGTGTACACACTTCTCTTCTTGTATCCGGCAGAGGCATACAGGTTTGGTGCAATCTCCTTGGGCGCAGCTCCTTGCAACCATTTTGCTTCCCAAAAAGGGGTGTTCCTTCCATTTCCTACCTGAATGTGAGTGGAGGCGAAGAAAAGTTGCCTGTCCACCTTATCTTCTGTTTTGAAAATGTCTTTCCAAGGTTTATCCCTCTGGTCCCAATTTTGCCAAAGCCAACGTAATCTGAGTGCACGGCCGAATTTTTCCAGGTCCTTGATTCCAAGTCCCTCCCACTTTTTAGGGAGCAAACAGGTTTGCCGGTTAACAAGACAGGTGACCTGCTCCGATGTTTTCTCGGGTCCTTGCCTTTCCGGAGGAAACTCCTCCTAATTCTATCAATACGGGAGATTGCCCACCGAGGAGGTTTGAACACAGAAAGAAAATAAGTCGGCATGGCCGAGAGGACTGTTTTCACTAAAAGTTCTCTTCCAGGATATGTCATAAATCTGCGCTTCCATCCTGGCAATCGATTTGCAATTTTCTGCACCATGGGCTGCATGGTTTCCCGTGAGGGTTTTCTAATCTGTAGAGGTAAACCAAGGTAAGTACAAGGAAAACTGGATATCGGAACATTGGCAACGCTGATATATTGGAGGTTGGTATTGTTGCATCGTATCGGGTAAATTTCAGTTTTGCTTGAGATTGGTAGCAAGGCACTGAGGCATCTGCAAACATATTGAGCACGGTGTTGGTGACAATCCAGTCTTCCTCCACAGGCTTGATTAACAAAGCGGCATCATCGGCGTAGAGTGAGACTTTGAACCTGTCACATGCTTGGATGGAGGTCTTGAAGTAGACCACGGTCTTGGGCCTTTTTGAACAGCAGGTGTAGGGGTTCCATGGCTAGTAAGAACAACATTGGTGAAAGGGGGTCCCCTTGCCGGACACCACGACAGTGCAGGATTCTCCGGCCGGGTTCACCATTTAGCGAGAAAACATGAGGAGGTCTGTACACCAAAGAGCGGACACCCAGTTCCTCCATCGCTGGCCAAAGCCCAGGTGGGTCAATATACCCATCGGGTAAGGCCAGTTGATCGTATCAAAAGCCTTCGATATGTCTAGCTTCACAAACAAGGATGGGATTTTCTTCTCATGTAGTAATCTGATTGCTCCCTGGACATAGACAAAAGTATCATGGATACAACGTTTTTTGACAAAAGCGAGTCTGATTTATAGATATGAGTTGATCCAACTCTGGACCCGATCTGTTGGCAAGCGGTTTGGATATTAGTTTAGCGAAGCTATGCGTTAGGCTGATCGAGCGGTAATCAGTAATTCTCGTAGGACAATCCTTCTTCGGGATTAAGACAACAAAGGCATGGTTCAGAAGATGTAGTCCCTGCTGATTCATGTTAAAGAATTGATCAAACGCTTTCATAATATCGGGCTTTACAATATTCCAGACATGCCGAGAAGAAAAGGCCGATGAATCCGTCGAGTCCCGGAGCCTTTTCTTTTGGCATTGTGTGGATGACCAGCCTTACTTCCTCCTCGGTGAATGGCAGTTCCAGGTGGCCTAGTTGTCGCGGGTGCCAGCCGAGATTATTGTAGTTCGAGTAAACATTTTCTTGGTACATAGGAGCCGATGTGGGAAAGGAAGTGGTCAAATACTGCTTGGTGTTTGTCCTTTTGAGTTGTGAACACCTCCCCCATGTTGTTGCGTAGGGAGTGAATGAACTTCTTTTGCTTTCTTACATTTGCCATAATCTGAAAAAATCTAGTATTTGCATCCCCTTTTCTTAACCAAGTGACTCTTGATTTCTGTCTAGCTCTGCTCTTTTCGATTGTTGCTAATCCAAGAACCCTGTTCTTAAGTAGCCTTAGCAAAGAAAGTTCTATCAATACGAGTTGTCTAGTTTCTGGGCTGCTTCTAGTCCGGCAATTACTTCCCTGCAGATAGCCATTGCAAGCTGCCCTTGCGGGATCGATCTTTTGGACCACGATCTCAAAGCCTTTGCTATTCTAGCCAGCTTGATGTGCAAGACTCCCAATGGATTGTGGTTGGCTGGCACCGCCTTGTTCCAAGCTTCACCGACACACTCTTGAAAGCCTGGCATTCGGACCCAAAAGGATTCAAAGCGGAATTTTGGTTTAACTTGCGGTGTGGAGAGCGGTCCAAGTAACAGCGGGCAATGATCCGAAGATGAGGAAGATAGAGGCAATAATATGGGGTCTGCATACCATTCTTCCCAAGTTGGGGTGCAGAATACACGGTCAATTCTTGTAAGGGTAGGGGAATCCTGGTTGTTGCTCCAGGTAAATTTCCTACCCACCAGTTCAATCTCTTTAACTTCTAGATGGTCGAGAGCTCTTCGAAGCGAAGCATCATGTGTCGATTGAGTCTCCCATTGTTCTTGTCCTGGTCTTTATAAATAAGGTTGAAATCGCCCAGCAAAAGCCAACGAGATGTAGTAATTTGTTTCAGTCTCCTAAGCTCTCTAATGAACATTTTCTTCTCTAAATCTCCTTGAGGCCCGTATACTCCTGTGACTCGTCCACCGATTGGTGTTTCGGTGTCATTGACGGTGGTTGTGATTGTGTTATTAGTCATGGTTGCATTACCGAGAGAAAAAGCCAAGTCATTTGCAGCTAAAAGAATACCACCACGAATACCTGAAGCAGGTAAATAGAAGAAATTATTTTCATAATTTGCCCCAGGGAATTCCGAATAATTGCCACATCTATGCTGGCCATCTTTGTTTCCTGAATGCAGATTAGGTCTGGCTTGTGAATGGACACCACCTGCTTCACATCTTCCTGCTTGGCTATACTGTTCAGCCCACGTACATTCCATGTGATAATTTTGTAAGAATGCTTGTAATTATCCATCATACGAGTACAAACAACCAGGAAGGCAAGAGCCTAATAACAAACATTCCATGTGATGATGCTATGCTAAGCTGCTGCGATACAGAGGACTCACCAACACTCTAGCTCTAGTACTTGAAAAATCTTCCTCGCAATTTCTCGGATGGACACGCAGTTTCTTTTTTTTAAAAAAAAATCGGATGGACACTGCCTAGTAAAATGAATGGTCATGTATGCTTGCTATACTATAACCAACATTTATGCTTATGCACACAGGCAACAGTTACGCATAGAGGATTACACGATCCAGATGAAGTAGCAGCGTCTTAGCCCAGAGCCCTGTGGACAATTGTATTATAATAATACAAGGTTAGTTACTGGGCACCTTCCTCCTCCTAGTAGTTGCGCAGGGACGACAAGCACATAGGACGTCGCCAACCTTTAATTTGTCAGTACCCTTGGAGCATGTTTCGGATTCTCTCCTCTATTGAGCGCTGCGAACGATGCG
This sequence comes from Chloris gayana, assembly GCA_031894775.1. NCBI lineage: Eukaryota > Viridiplantae > Streptophyta > Magnoliopsida > Poales > Poaceae > Chloris > Chloris gayana. Next base: position 4,421 of record JAUNZO010000541.1, read on the forward strand.
TCTCCTTCCCTTTCTCTCTCACACATTTGTACTGCTAATTAATATTGCTCACTTGCTCCATGATCATGTGCTAGCCACGCATTCAATCCAACTGTTTACCATCGTCTGATTAGTCCACAGCTTGACAGGCTGATCATCAGGTACTGCTACTACGAGCTTTACTCTGTCTATAGATAGGTTGTAGGCTAAACAGCCTGTGATGTAAACAGGATCTTTAGTTTTCCATTGTGAAATCCTGAGTTTTTTTCGAGGCAAAAACTAGGGAAGGATGCCTGGGCTTGGTACTTGCTTCAATTATTTTTGGGCCACAGTTAGGTATTGTCAATTCGGCCTAATTAGTTTATATGGACAACAAATGAAATTCAGCCACCTGAAGGCCCAGTTGACGAGTTTGCAGCCCAACAAACTTATGGTATTTTTGATGAGTTTCAATAAAGGGACACCAAGTATTTCAATATCTGGAGCATCATCCAGAGATTAATTAGTTTGTTATTAGCTAGGGTGCTTCTTGCGTAATGTTCGCGTGCATGCACCACTCGCCCTCGTAGGATCAGACGAAGATACTGGTCCAAGAATCAAGTTGCATGAAGATGACTCTTGCTATCGTTTCGCTGCCCGGGCACCCGTCTGCGTCGCCTTAGCCATACTGCGCCATCCGCGTATCCAAGTCGTCGTACTACGCGTGCGCCATTCGATCCTTTTACCGTACCTTGAAATCTTCGTGTTGACCTGAGCTTTACGACCTCCGCGGATGGTCATGCAACTGTCTACTAATTAAAAGATAACTAAGCATCGAACTGTGTTTTAACTTCCAAGATGCTATTTTATTATTTTAACCGGTCCGCCGGTACTTCTTACTTACGTGACGCAAGGATCACAGAAATTGTCGCAACCCTTTGATGCCTTGTTCGTTTTTGTGGGAATAGATCTCATGTGGATTTGTTCCCACGCATGGATTGAGTGGTTCAGACTTCTTTCACTTCATCCAGCGCGCGTCTGCGTTTCATGGGTTTGAGTCGTGGATTGGTCTTAGACCTTCAGCCATGGAATGAGCATGGAATGGACTGGAATCAGGTGGGTTCACATACCAAACCATGTGCAACCGAACGATCATTTTGAGTTGGACTGGATTCGTTCCACATTTTTCTATTCCATGTGGTTTGGGTTACGATCCATGTTGTTTCATAGCAAAACGAATAAGGCCTAAGTCGGCAGTAAGATCAATTGATGTTCATTGTCGACAACTTGTTTCGCCGCCGTTTTTGCAGAGAAAGGGTAGTCGTCGATTGGATCCAAGATGCGAGCGACGTCCACAGAGAGAGAGAAGCATGGCAGTGCCAAATCCAATTATTTTCCCATCACAATAGACAGTTCGAAGCGCCCAACACGCCGGGCGGTGCCCACCGCACGCACCAGCAGTGCAATCCAAGTAGGCGGCACGGCAGAATCAGCGGCCGACGGCGACGCCGCCATTGGCGTGTGCTCCGCTCTCTCTCTCTCTCTCTCACATCACGCCGGCGGGTGCCAAAAGCCAAAAACGCACGCGTAATCCCTATTATTTTTCACGATTAGTAAGCAGCTTCGCTTATTATTACCTCCCATTGTCACCACCGCGGTCCGCGGGCCGGGATTGGCGGTGTTGGGAAAACATTTAACCTAGCTCATCAGCACACATGCATATGCTGCAGAGATTCCGATGGCCGAGAGAGACATGGCTCGTCATGGCGCAAGCTAATAGTAATAATCAAGCACTCTTGCTTCTCTCCCTCTCTCTCAGTTGACATTTGGGAAGGTCAAATGGAAAACAAACGGGGGTTGCCAGATCCCAAAGAGGGAAATTAGGATGTCAATGATGTAAACAAGTCGAATAGGGGAGCATGATTCCAGGTTTATTCCGTATCCCGCCCACCTGCCAGGTGTAGTAGACATGTTTTTCTTTGGTGTCCGCCTCTGACCTCAATGAGCTCGATCGATCCAGGCCGTTCCATCTCTTCCTTTTGACATTGAGCAAAGTCAACTGAAAACAACACACGCGGCATGGAATAGGCTGGTCAAGTGCCAAGTGCCACCTCGATCGATGATAAATACAACACGTGAAAACGGGATAAATTAGGCCGGCTCCACTGACGGATTCCTATCCAGTGGCGAACTGATGGTTCAATTGGAGACGGGTTTCGTGCCCCGCACTAGCACTGTAGTATAGCCGCAATCTGATCTGCTCTTTTGACTTTACCAGCTGGGTCCATTACACTAGTCCAATATGTACGTGCTCTATATATACGCAACATACTGACACCCCCTCGCTCGAGCCAATGCAAAGTCAACCACGCCTCCATTAATCCCACCCCTTCCTATAGCTTGGTGTTTGTTGTATGATGGAGCCCTCGAATGACTGGGATCTGCAGGCACTCGTGAGAAGCTGCGGCACGCCGGCCTGCACCAGCAACGACTCTGCAGTGCTGCAGCGGCACAAGGACCGGGCTGAGTTTCTCGGGCATCCGGCGTCGTTGCGCGACCTGGACTACCTGAACTTGGATCACGAGGAGCTGCCCTTCTCCATCACGCCGGCCTCCGATGACCACGAGGTGCTCATCTCCTTCCCGGCGGCTGCCTCCACGTCCAGGACGAAGCAGCCCGGACGAAAGCCGGGTGTTCGTGCTCCCAGGCCCAAAAAAGGTCCGTTCGTTCATATTTATATTTAGCAAGGAATGAAATTTGATGCTAATAATGTTGGTCTCTCTCAATAAACTTTTTTGATGCATGAATGCAGCAAAAAGAGCCAGCTCAAGAAAGTGGTGTGCGAGGTGCCGGCGGCCGACGGCGGCGTCTCCACGGATTTGTGGGCATGGCGCAAGTACGGCCAGAAGCCGATCAAGGGCTCGCCCTATCCTCGGTAATTACGTACTCGATCTAAGCCATGATCAAACCGCTCTCTCTGTGTGTGTTTTTTTTTTCATATATATATATATATGGCTGCTAATTGATAAGCGCTGATCAAATTAATTTAATTTAATTTGCAGGGGATACTACAAGTGCAGCAGCTTGAAGGCGTGCATGGCTCGGAAGCTGGTGGAGCGCAGCCCGGAGAAGCCCGGCGTGCTCATCGTCACCTACATCGCCGAGCATTGCCACGCCGTGCCCACCATGATCAACTCGCTCGCCGGCACCACAAGACACAGCAAGCCACATGCTGCTGATGCGTCCCCTCACTCGGACGAGGCGCCCAATAAGCGCGACGACGACGACGACAGCGCCGACGCGTCTTCCATGACCGTGGACAGCGATCTGTGGCCACTGCTGGATGATTTCTTACTAGCGCCGTTTGATGACGATCACCTCCATCTTTCCTTGGACGACGATGAACAAGGCGGTGGTCTTCTTGGACGCAGGCTGTCGCTCTAGTTGGGGACACCGGATTCTTAATATATATTATTGACCGCAATGCAATAAGTTGCTCCCCCTCTCTCTTACTAATAATACAGCATTAGTATTATATAATCAAGCAACAAGAAAGAGAGAGGTTAGTGTCTTGGTGATGCATATTGCAACTAGACGAGATCCTATACTATGTACATTTGACCGCCGAGTTCACTTTGATGTTCAGTGTCAATTGCTTACCGGTGTGCACATTCTTGTACATGCCTACGGAAACTGCATCACAGTCTTGATTAAGACGAGTAGATGGCATCCTTTGACGATCTATATATATCGTCTATGACAGCGATAGTCTAGGCATAGTGGCCCGAGTATGCAAAGCATAGTGGCCGTAGAGCCTGTTCAACGACAAGGCTGGATAAGTTTTATTCCATTATCTAAATCAAAATATGCAAATCGTAGTGTCCTTGAAAATAGGATTTGGATCATTAGTTTCGGGGCTAATTGTAAAAACCACCCCATATGTCACCTTGAGTTTGAAATTCCCATCCATAAGTCATTTTGTTGCAAATCCACACCCAGCCTATAAGTTAAGTAAGTTTAACAATTTTTAAGTTTTTGAATGATTATTTTTTAAAATATATATATATATTAATAATTTATAACCATCTTATTGTCATCAGTAAATTCTTTTGGATATCAAATTCTATGAACATTGTCAAACCACTAATTTATTTCTTTCTTCAGATTATGTAAAAATATGAAAAGATTATATTTTCGAAATTTTATAAGATTGATATAGACAACATAAACTAGTCTGAATGAGTGAAAATGGGTTAAATAAATTAAACAAGTGTGAATTGGGGTGGTTTTGCAACAAACTCTAGTGGGTGGGTGGGTGTTTGCAACAAAATAGCATATGGGCGGAAATCTCAAACTAGAAATGACATATGGGGTGGTTTTTGCAATTATCTCTTAGTTTCGGGCAGCTACCATGTCATTCATAACAACAAAAACTATGCAGTCTCTTTGGCAATTTGGATCATTAGTTTCGGGTAGCTACCATGTCACTCATAATATAACAACAACTATTATCATCCTCAAATGCATTTTTTATCTTCTATTTTATCTCTAGGCCATCTTGAAAGCACTTGTTTTAGATAGAGAGACGTTGAAAACAATATGGATTATGTAGAATGAAATATGTGGCACCATTTAATAGATGCAGAGTTTAGTTAATATTTGGATCTCATGTCATTCTTCCCTCATGTTTAGGCAAGTTGTGTACTTGATGGGAACAACGCAGAAAGGCAAGAATGTATTTTTTTTATTATTTAAGGCAAGAATGTAATTAAAGAGGGATCGTAAAGCACTTGATCGATCAAAATCCCATGGTAATAACCATTTTATTTGTGTTACATGACATAATGTATAATATTCATATGCTCCCAACCCTAAAATGGTGCTTTCACAACATGCACTGAAAAATAATGTGCAAGAGAAAATTCAACTGAAATGTTGATGACCTAGTACGTGATATCATCTTGTCTTGACAAATTTTCTGGTGAAACAAAAGCGAGGATCAACAGAGAAATATCACTTTGTAATTTATTTGATCTACAGCTAACTAGTACTATGTGATATGCTTATTTCTCCTTTTTGAAAATTTGCATAAGTATTTGATATGCACTCGACGACATAAGTGGCTAGGTCATCAAGGGAGGGTACACCTAGTCATGAGCAAACTGATCACAGCATATATTCTTGTTCTTGCCACAGAAAATATGTTATCGAATATCGAGTGTCATGAGCTGTTGAATAATTATTGCAAGTTTTTTCTCATTTATTCCTCCTTGTCAGTTGATAAGACAGGTTCACTTGTGATGCAAATGCAACTGGACGCAAAAATATGTTGTGTACATTTGACCCTTTTCTGTTTGGTGACATCTCTTCCTATTTTTCTTTTTGGGAGACCGTTTGGTGACATCTCTCAACTCCAGGGAAAAATATACACGCATAAAGACCTTGATTGTTGATGTTCGATCATGTCCCGAAAAAAAATGCTGAAGACATTTCTACGGGATATATGTTTGGAACATATACAACAGATAATTAATGAGCTGGGGAATATGGCCGGAGATACATGGATATGAGAAGTCTTTTGGATGTTGGAAATGCATCTCTGGAACTGTCGGGGAGTTTATATATATATACTCTACCATTGACGAAATAAAATTATGGTCGTGCTTAAATGTTTTCACATTTGAAAATATAGAAATTCATCACCAACGGAAGAATAGAAGATGCAATGAGAACTATGCTTGGGCCAAGCAGGAAGCCAATCCCAAACTGGGTCCGTTTTCTTTCTTTTTTGATTGGGCCGCGCACACAGCCTGTTGTGACAGTGATATGGGCTAGCCTGAATGCTCTCAATGTGGCCCATAAGCTGGCTTAATTGTGTTTCTTAATGGAACCTGGAAAATCTTCTCTTCTTTATTACGCCGAGATGTGGATCAGGGTGTTTTGAGCTGTTTATCGCACGAAACAACTGACAGTTTAGTTTTGATCGTGTGTGTCGTCAAATCCTTATTATTTCGTTTATTTATCTTGTAAAAGGAAAAAGAAATAAACAGATCTCTGAAGAAGAAACCTGAGAGGGAATCCAGGCATTAGATTGGAAGCAAGCCGAGGACATTATTATTATTGCAAGCCAAGCAAGCAGGCAAGCATCGGTGGATGATAGAGATGATCAGAACATGTCCTTGAGCGTTGGTAGCTTGAACTCTCCGGTGGTGGAGAGCGGGATGGTGAAGTTGCCGACGATGGGGAGGTCGATGGTGAGGCCGACCTCGAGGACGTAGTCGACGTCCCAGTCGCGGCCGACGTCCTTGATGATGGAGATGAGGAAGTCGTAGGGCACCTTGGCGGGGATCTCGAGCTTGGTGTCGCCCTTGGCCGCGATCCAGCCGGGGTCCGGCAGCGTCCCGGAGGCCACGACCTTGCCGGCGCACTTGAGCGTGTAGGTCACCTCGCAGATGGGCAGGCGGTGGTCGTAGGGGTTGTTGACGTTGACGTTGCTGTGCAGCGTGATGCACTCCCTGCTCATGCTCTTGAAGCTCACCCCGTCCAGCGACGCCTCCGGCTTCGGGATGTGCGCGATCTTCTCCGCAACGAAGTTCTTGGCCTTGTCCATCAGGCTCTGCTTCTGCTTCACCTCCCCTCACCGCCCTCACACGCCATGATTGGTGATGCTCTTCTATTGCTCTTGGGATGGTTGGTGATGCTGCAGCGGCAGGAATAATGGGGATGGAGAATGCAAATATCTACTAGTATCGGGCAAGACAAAAGTTTATAGCAGCCGGAGAAGAGGGGAGTGCGTGGGCACCACGTGCGGAGCCGCGTGGAATCCCATCACCCAACTTGGTGGTTGCCGTTCTGGTACGCGAAACTTCACCAAATTGCGCGTCCAGTGCACGAGGACCTCTCTCTGGTTTCGGGATCAACCAGCCAGCGATAAATTACATTTGGGATCACGCGTAAATTGGATGCGCGGCAAGGGGAATTCCATAAAAGCCCAGAGGAGAAGCTTCGAATCGGGATCCCACGCGGCGCGATTCCCCACAACGGGCGGTGCTGCATCGGCATCTCGCGTGGTACTTATCACCGCCCTGCAGGTGCCTGATCGCATCTCGAACTTCTTTGTTTTCCACCCTTTCTTTACAACAAATCAAGAATACCACGCCGACGAATAACACCTCTTTTTGCTGCCAACAAGCGTACCACTTACGCTCACTGACGCCGACCCTTTACTATCTGCACCATTGATTTTTCTCCCGTGACTTGTTCAACTTTATTTGCTGACCATGTTGTACCAAATGCAGTGGCTGGGCTACGATGCTGTTGTCTTAGTTGGGCGGCCCATATTTGAGCAAACTAGTCAAGGCGGGCGAGCACCAGAATGACAATGTAAAATTCAAATACGTGATCAAACATGCAAGTAGATACCAACATCTACTTATATATAAAAAGACGCAACCCACTAGGAGGTTTTTAATGATTATTTTTCTCAATCCACGTTGCGCCACATCATCCTAATTAATTTCAATCATTAGATAAAAAATAGGTCTTAAAGATTAATACCATCTATATGATTTTTTTGGCTATTTGTAGCCACACGATCATCATCTTACTAAGCAGAAGTAATTATATTTTTTTATCGTTATAGCTGTTATATTGGAGCACATAACACAACATGTTGCCTTACACAGTGCTTGGTCTTTATAATGTTTTATTAATGCGCTTCATCTCAAATCTCTTTAAGGTCATAGGACAATGAACCAATTTGGCTCTATCTCAAGGTCTGTATAGACTATACACATCATTCTATTATCCATCAAATTTATTTGAGTTATGTTACAACTTAAAATAGCTTAATAAAACCGCTATCACGGGTGTTTTTAGGTTCTTGATCTGATTCACTTTTATATAGAGTTTTTGTATTTTAGCATTAATATAAAATTGTTTTTCCTCTATCATTTCCTTATATGTATACATTATAACTATTTGATATTCCATTGGCTTTTACTTTCCAATGAACAATTGTATATAGAAGATTCAACACTTAAGTGAGACATAAACGTGAATTCTTTCTCTGACGCATATGACTATGTTTTTGTTAGTCACTTAACTACTTATTAGTTTAAGATTATAAATCTAAAATTAATATCTTTTAGTCCCGCTGCAACGCGCGGGTAATCAACTAGTTTTTATAAGTAACAATAACACTGGAATCAATGCATTTTGCTTGGTACAAATTTGTCAATAAAAAAGCATTTACTTTCCTAATACTCTTAATTAAGTATGTATAAAAAATCCTCGATAAACATGCCTAAATTGGCCATGGCTCTACATGTCACGGTGAAAGTGCATCTATGCCTCTCTTTTTTTTCTAGAATATGCAGGAGAACCGTGCATCTTTGTATCAAGTAGAGAAAAGGTCGACGACCTGAATACAACGCACGTCTGTCAAGGACGGATGCCCGGTAGCCTTACACGATACAGGAAAAAAACAAGAAGCAACGGTGAAGGCTACCAACACACGGACCGATTAGCCTACTCTTGCGCTAGAATGCATCCTAGGTGACGGGCACCCGCTAAAGCCCAAAGTTTGACTTCCTCTTCGATGTGTTCGAGTATTTGCGCCACCGGTAAACTCCGGTTGTTGAAGACTCGTTGTTCCGCTCTTTCCATAGGCTCCAAGCTGTGAGCATGAAAGTTGAGTCTAACCCTTTCCGCGGCGTTTTGGGGAGTCCTAGTCTCATACTAATCCATGTGTCCGTGATGTTTGTGCCGGCGGAGGGAAACCGTGCTTCCGGACCGATCCGTTGTAGTATATGTCACCGGACTTGCTTGGCCACCGAGCAATGGAGTAGAAGGTGTTCAATTGTCTCCTGCTCCTGGTCACATAGGGCACAAGTCTCACTGTCTTGCAGGCCATGGCACTTGCGCATCTCGGTTGTCCATGTGCGTCGATGCAGGGCGATGTACGTGAAGAACTTGACCTTGGGCGGCGCCTAGGATTTCCGGATCAGGTCGGCGACCTCAAATCTGGTGGTGCCTTCAAAGAGCATGGTGTATTCTGATTTGCTAGAGTATTGCATGGAAGCTGTCCAACGCCAGCATATCTGGTCTTCAGCTTGTGGCTCGAGCCTTATGTCCCTCCCTCATCAACGGCCAGAGCTGCATGTACTGTGTGATGGCTAGCACTGAGAGGGCCCCCGTGATGTCCCTGGTCCACTGCTTGTTGTGTAGGGCTTCCGCGACTGTGCGAGATAGGTGTGTTTTATTGTTCACTGCCCTGTAAAGATCTGGCGCCAGAAGTTAGCATTTCAAATGAGCTTGTACGCAGTTAACATTTAAAATTCATAAGAGAGCAAAGAAACACAATAAGGAAGTGGCCAAGAGGTTTCATGAATTGCAAGATTTGGAAAAATGGCCATCTATGTTCAAGATCAAGTTTTGAATCCTTTTATTTATGTCTTGAGTATAGGAAACACCGTACTATCAATAGGAACATACAAGTATTAAACGTGAAAAACCAAGTGCTCAAAATTCACTCTCCAATTAGTCAATGATATATCCGCGAGCGGTCGACGTCAGATAGGTAGCGTGGAAGAAGAGTGGCTTGGGGTGATGAAGAAGACCGTACGCTGTCCGTACAAGACGGCAACGTGGTTCTTGTACGACCGGCGCAAATTATTACTGCCCCCTATATCCAGGCCAAACCCTATATGCATGTTCACAAATATAAAAAAACACTTGGATGACAGGAGGTTGTTAAAGAGCATATCCAAGAGATCGTGTATATGACCTTTTCGCTATATATACAGAACTTGAGATAAAAATTGTAATCCAACACAGCATCTCTATCTTCCTCTCCCGAATTTTATGGTAGCAATTTGCTTCCCTTCGTCCGCCAAGTTTGGGGTAGTTGTCCCGCTCGCAATCACTCGGATCTTTTCCCTGGTTCCCGTGAGATTTTTCCGTTGCCGGACCTCTCCTCCGCTGCATGTGCTGATGTATTTTATCTTGACTAGTTTTTTCTGGATAGGGCACGCACTGGCACGTTGCTACTGATTCCGGCACCGGCGATGTGGAAGCCATGGTACCAGCTAACCGGATCCTGGTCACTTCTCCGTCGTATCGGCGTTGTTGCTATGTACGCGATGTGCAGCTCAGCTGGCAGAGGCAGCGTGAGGCTCCAATGAAGGTTCCTGAACTCGGGACTGCAGATGAGGGCGTGGTGGTGCTTCGAGAGCGCCATGGACGTGACCGCGGAGTGGGTCGATAGGCGGGCAAGGATGTTGGGGAACACGTCGTCGCATATGACTGACCGTGTTGCGACATCGCAAGCCCACGCATGCATGGCGAACGGATGCAGACGACCGTGTGACGAGGACGAGCATACGATGCGGGCAAGCGCACGCAAGGCAGATGAAGATAGGGCGGCCAAGCGACGCGAGTGAGCGCGCGGGCGCATGGCTGGCAGACATAGGTGGTCGAGCAACGAGCACCGAGCGACGTGGATGAGGCTATCAGGCGGGCGCGCTTGAGGCTAGAGAAGGGGAAAATAAGCGGTGTCCATATGGACACGCGTCCTAGGTACGACGCCGTCCTATGCCGTTAGCAAAATGATTTTTTTATCACCCCCAAGCCAGCAGCGCACAACACACTCTCTCTCTCTCTGGCGCGTGCTGCTCTGCCGAGATTGCCCCGGCATGCTGCTCCATCATGCTGTCTCCGTGCTGCTCTGGCCTGCTGCCCAGGCGTGCTGCTCCGGCATGCTGCCCCTGCGTGCTGCTCCGGCGAGGCTCTACTCCGGCGTGCTGCCCCGCGTGCTGCTCCGCGCGCGCTGCTCCGCACGTGCTGCTCCGGCGAGACTGTTCCGGCGTGCTGCTCCACGTGTGCAGCCCCGGCGAAGATTCTGCTCCGGCGTGCTTCTCCGGCGAGATTCTTCTGCGGCGTGCTGCTCAGGCTTTGATGCGTTCCTGTTTTCTTTTTCTGATTGACGGCAACTAACGGCCAGTTAAGTGACATGCTGTTATGGCCCCTAGGATCTCAATCTACCAACTTAGGTATAGGGGACGCCCGCCTATGTGGGCACCAAAATCGCTTTGCTAGAGAAGCATATGTAAAAAAAACGACAGAGGAGGTGGCCACATGGACATAGAGCTCCGGCTCCCAGACCTCGACGAGATTGAAAAATTAAAGAGTATGTTGGATCACACCATCTTTTCAGATGACGTTTTATGTTACATGATAGCTAAAATCAGAAAATAGGTGGCAAAAATTAGCTACACTGTTGGAGATGCTCTAAAGGTGGAGCAAGGTGCTGTAACACTTCTTACTAATAATGGATGTAAGTTTTGAACACACATCGGCACAAACTGGTTTTGAACAAGCTTTTAGAGTTTACATAAATCTTGAATGAAAATGGCATACAAGAGGTCCAGAAGGCCAAATGTCAGGTGCTTCCCACCTTTTGCTGATTGACAAGATAAATGTTACCCTTCTGCTTTCTACGAGGAGGAACTTTATTTGTTAGATCCGTTATGTGTTGTAAGATGTCGTCCAATCTTCCAATGATAATAGCTGGGATTGTTGGATTTGCAGTCTGTTCCACGCAGATAAGAATATGAAGCAGTTTTTACGTACAAGGCGATCGAGCACAAATCCTCCAGAGATCGTATACATAACAAAACAATTCCACGCCGCAGATGAATACGAGAAGTGCGCCATCCGTGCTAGTTGGCTTTCATAGGGCTTCATTTCGTCCGGCGCAGAGGGGAGCAAAGACCGCCAAATTTCTTGACCGGATTTAATTTCCACGGATGGAAATAGCGCTCAGATAGCGACGTGGAACTCCCCAACCAAATCAGTACTCCAGCATTGTTGCAGAGCCGTGTTCGATGGCTACCTGCCTGCCTTAAACCTCCCAACCCCCAACTGCATCAGCTCTCTCTCTCTCTCGGTCAGCAGCAGCAATTGTAATTAGGCAGAGATACCGATGCCGTCTTCTCTTCCCCAGCCACAAACTCATGGCTGATGCCAAGCAGAAACCCTTGGTCTCTGATGATCTCGCCAAGGCCAAGGTGACCAACAACAAAGCCAAAATCAATGATGATCTCGCCAAGGCCAAGGTTACCACCAACAAAGCCAAAATCAAAGCCGTTATTAGCGATGATGTGGAGGCGCCTGTGGCGGCTGAGAAGAATTGCAGGAGGTTGGTACGGTGGACGTGCTGTGCCCTGGCGGTGATGGGCGCGGCGGCGGCGCTGGTGATGCTGGTGCTGTCGGTGACGATCCTCAAGGTGCGTGACCCGACGCTGTCCATGGAGTCCGTGAAGGTGAAGTGGTTCAACGTGCACTTCGACGCCAGATCCCCACGCCCGCTGCGCATCAACGTGACGCTGGCGGGGACCATCGTCATCGCCAACCCCAACTACGAGTCCATGCGCTTCGGCGCCAGCGCCACCGAGATCTTCATCGACGGCGTGCCCGGGTACGTCGGCGTCGGCCGCGCGCCGCCGGGCGAGGTCTCCGCGCGCGCCGCCAGCCGCGTCACCGCCGACCTCGACGTGTTCGTCGACAGGGTGGGCCCAGCGGTGGTCGGCGAGGTGCTCTTCGGCAGCGGCGAGGTCAGCCTCGCCAGCCGCACCGCCGTCGACGGCAGGATCAGCGTGCTCGGCGGGCTGTACGGGCGGCGCACGGTGCGCGTGGCCATGCGCTGCCGCGTCGCGCTCCGCGTGTCCGCCGCCGTCGTCGTCGCCGGATCCCCTTCCTGCGTCGCAGACTTTGCGCGCTAGCTCGATTCAACGTTGTGTGTGCGTGCCGGTATTCCTTTCTCTTTACCGGTGATGACCGGCGTAGTACCTAGTTTGTAGTTCCGGCGGCGGCTTGGATATAAGCAACCAGTCGTCCGTCCGTTCTCTCTCTCTTCTCCCTTGTCCCATAATTCCGGTTATTTTTCTTGATTCCTCTTTTGTACCATAATGACTCTTCCAAATCCAGCCCTTGTGTAATAACTAGGAAATCCTTCTTTATCTGAAACATTTGTGAATTCATCCGCCAAAATTTCAGTTTTCTTCAGTCGTCACCGGATGCCTTGATTATCTTGCTGACGAAGGAAGGATTACTATACTACTTCTTGCATCTTTCGTTTTCGGCCCAAGTAAAACCAGAACCGAATGGCCCAGTAAAGAAGGATCAGGCCTCTGGTCCACGCTCAAGAGAACTAGCCCAAGTCCCAACCAAAAAACGGTGTCAAGGAATGAGAAGCTCTCCGATCATATGGATGAGTTGATAATAAATTGAACTCGTTCACATTGTCAATTGAGATTAACGGTTAAGTATTGTCTCCTTCAAAAAAGCTCTGAAGAAGACGGGATAATATTCATGGGCAATTTCGCATGAAGAAGATGGTCTTCGGAGAGTCAGCTGTGCAAGTGGAGCAGTTGACCCTCCTTGCACAAAGAAAGCTCTGTAGCACGCTCCCAAATGAAAGAAAAGACGGGTGGGAGAGCATGCAACAAGCCTTTCTCCCTCCACGGGACGGATAAAGAACAGACTCCGCCGAAAAATAACAGCGCACTTTGGGAAAAGCAAAAGCGGCGAAAATAAGCTCTTTTTTGTTGTTGTTTTGGTTTCGTGGGATAAGTAAAGGCGAAAAACTGAAGAGGAAAAAAAATGACGATGCACGTGCAGGAAACTGTGGATCATTGCTGAGCATCCAATGCATGTACCACAGGCAGGGAGGGGGTTCATGAATTGGAACTGGAAGAATCTCTCGGCTGCGGGTAGAGGGAGATTGGATCCCCTAATCACCTCGTGCTCGGCTAATCGTATCTGCCTCTGCCTTCATGCACCTCGGAACCTACAAAGGATCGAGGAGAGTGGTTGCGGTTTCTGCAACAATTTGCTGGTTTTTTCGGCTGCGACACCAACCGGCCAGTGTCAACAAGCTCTGCTCTGCTGCCATTGATTCCAAAGAATGTTCACAAGTTGGTTACATGTATTTTTGTTTTACACAGTCTCAGTCTTCTACTTGGACCGATACATCCTTGAATAATGATAACTGAACAAGTAGTGCTCTGCTTTTCAGAGAGCCTTGCTCGCTCCAGCCTCCAGGAGGAAGAGGGACCTCCGTGGCACTAGAGTGTTGAGCATCATTGCAGTCGCAAGCTTCCGCAGAGGAATGCAGTTTTGTCATCGGTAAAAGTGAAGAAACTCCATCTCCATCAGAAGACGGACATGCAAGCAATGATCGTTCTATTCTACCGGTACCTGACTGGCCCATTCCATCACAAAAATGACTGCGCTGTAATCGCGATCAAATGAGACCCTACTACTTGGGGCACCGTGAATTGTGCTGACCGCGAGCGAGGCACGGCCTTGTCTTTACAGCCGGCAGAATTAGGCCGAGCTACAACTGTAAGCAAAAGCAACAAAGGTCAGAGAAAACAATGGCTTTTGCGCAGCTCTTTCCGCGGCGTCGTCAAAGCTTTGTTGGGTAGTTATATATAAAAAAAAGCTTTGTTGGGTGAAAAAGCAGGAGGGAGGGAGGTAAACGAAAGGGCGGGACCCACGCCACGCAGCGGCGAAGGCGGAGGTGAAGACGAGCAAGTCACGGAAAAAGCAAAGGCTGCCGCCGTTGCCGGCCTTCTCTCTCCCCCTCTCTCTAGATCAGGAGCTGAGTGTGAGGGAGAAGAAGGAAAACAATGCAAAAGAAATGGTTCCCGAGGCACCCTCAGAATCACGCACAGATCTTTGTCTTCTCCTCATCCTACGTGCTTTTCCTCTCGCCGTCATCATGCTCCTTTTTTTTTCCGTATGCATGATGAGTTGTTTGTTGCCTCATCAGCTTTGTGGGAAAGCCATGACATGAGCTATGGTTATTCCAGTGAGCCCCCTCGCTAATGGTGTTCAGCTGTTCATGCCAGATAGTAAGCTAGCTAGCTAGGCTGAACTAGCAGAATGCACAAAAGAGCTCTTTAACCTACCAGTAGTAGAAAAGAGTTGGTTCAATTCTGGAAAAGGACAAAGCTCAACATACATTTACATGTCACTTGTACAAAGAGAAGGAAACTTGGAGGGAAATGATGGAAAAGAGCACACAAACTCACAAAAAGGGGCGAGAGTATAAGAAATCCACGCTTGTACATGGACGGGGGATAAAGAAAGCTTAAAAAGAGCTCTTTTCCCACGCTTCCAACAAAGGAGAAACCTTAAGCTAGTACTAGTAAATCAAAGCTCGTGAGACACACACACACACATAAACAAAAAGATACGAAAGATCTCGTCTCTCTCCAAAGTTTAGTAGCCTAGCCGCCGCGTGTTGTCGTTGTTCCTGTTGGCTGAATTTGATTTTGGCATGGTGAACCGCGTGCTTTGCTTGCTGCTTCTAGGTGACGATGGAGGTTCCGTCATCCGGCCAGTTGGTTGGTTGAGGATGTTTCAACATTTCCCAGGGTCGCTCCTTGACCGTAGTAGGGACGAGTCGCACTCTGACAGGGATGCTGCAGACATAGTACAGAAGATGGTGAATTAATCATTTCATTCGGAAACAAAAAAATCATGGGCTCAATTAATAACTGTAATAGTAACAAACTGAGGCAAAAGGGAAATGATTAATAATGTTACCTCGGCGGAAGGACTCCTTGCAGTGCGCGATGGCACTGGCGATGCCGTCCTGCTTCTCGACGAGCGAGTCGTCGCGGCGGCGGCTGTCCTGGACCAGTGCCGACGCGGACCGGCTCTTGCGCAGGCGGCGGTCCCTTGGGGATGCCATGCCGCTTCTCTGAGATGATGGAGGTCTTGGACGCACGGTCCGGCGGAGGCGCCTGGAGATGTCGGTGAGGTACCTCTTGATGACGTCCCCTGATTGCCGCCGTGCTCCTCCTGGTCGTCGCTTACTGGCAGTGCCGGTGGTGGGCTCCAGTATTGACGAGGCGTCGTCCTCCATGGGGGACTCCATGAAGAGCCTCAACCTCAAGGAGGAGCGCGTGCTGCTGGCCAAGCTCGGGCGGCCGCCGTAGAACGCCATCTTCCTGCAGCTGGCTTGTTGGTGCTCGGCCTGTAGCATTAGGCCATGGCCTGCCTTGGTGCTGGGCTCGGAGGCGCAGAACAATTCGCGGTAGCAAGGCGAGGCGGAGCGGCTGCGGTGGAGGGAGATGATGAAGTCGAGGTCATCGTCGGAGTCATCGGAGGAGGCCCCGATGGATGAGGCCAAGTCCAGGTCGAAGAAGGGGCCCTCCTCGCTGTCAGGTGGTACCTCGGAAGAAGAAGAAGAAGAAGAAGGAGAATGCGCCGCCGTGATGGTGGACACGGCGAGGCGCGGTCGCCGGAGAAGGCGGAGGACTTGCATATCGATTTCCTTTGTGCTGGCTGGGATGGACGGCGCCTTCCTTCCTTTTAAACTACTAAGGCCCTGTTCGTTTCCTACCTCTAAAATTTAAGCATTGTCACATCGAAGAGAATCTTCCTATTTAGTAGTACTTTTTATTAATTTAATAACAAAACCTATGTCACGACCCCTCTAATTTGCGAGACGAATCTAATGATCCTAATTAATCTATGTTTTGCTACGGTGATGCTACTGATAAACATCTTCTAATAACACCATAATTACCCTCGTTGGATTCGTCTCGTGAATTAGATAGGGGTCTGCAATTAGTTTCGAGATTATACTTTATTTAGTCTTCAAAATGATAAAATTCTCTTTGATTTGACTCTCTAAAAATTATATACGCTGAAACGAACAGGGCCTAACTAGTACTACTAGGTACTAGAGAGAAAGAAGGCTGGGTTGGGTTTGCCCCTCAACAAGGGACCCGACCCGACCCGACCCGGTGTGTGTCTTGTGGTGTGTTGCTTCGCGTGGCGCGGGCGGCGGAGCACGTCCAGGTCCAGCTCCAGCTCCAGCCACGGGAATTGGCACTGGACAGTGATTGATCTACACAATCCACTCCCGGCTCCTTCAACCAGCTGTTGCTACTTTCGTGACCAAACACCCCCGTCGTGTGGTGATTCATCCATTTACTGCTACAGTCCACGGGTTCACGTGCCCAGGTTAGCACGACCGGCAAATACAAGATGCAAGAAACAGAAGCTTCAAAAAAAACGGACGGGGAAAAAGCACGCAGGCTCGTCTGCAGAGAAAGCGAGCAAGCATGCAGCCACCCAGCCCAGCTTTACCCTGTATCGTGTGCTCCGGGAGATGGCCATTTCACACTCCGCTTCAAGTGCAGCTGCTGCTAATCGATTCGATTGAGGACTCGAGCAACAATGGACATGGACTGGTGCGGTTTCTTCAGTGCATTGCATTGCATTGCAGTGAATAATGATACACGGGTTCAGATTTTACAGAGCCTGTGCCTGCGTCGCACTCGATCCAACTCCCACTTTTACAGCCTTTTCTTTTCCCTGCCTCTTTCACTCATCACCTTCCCCCGTTCAGTTCCAGGTCTAGTCTTTCGCAGTCAGTACTGCAATTATTTGCCATGGACAATGCCGCCCAGTCAAACAGACCGGATTACACGGTCTAAACACCTTCAGTACAATTCATGACTGCAAGGACGACCCAAGATATCCGATACAGACACCGTGAACATAACGGTGGAAACAACGACCTTTTTTCCTTGAAAAATATATCCAGTTCTGCCTGTTGAAGATGTGTAAGGCCCTGTTCGTTTCCAGGTATATAATTTTTAGAGGGGTCAAATCAAAGAGAATTTTATCATTTTGAGTACTAAATAAAGTCTAATCTCGAAACTAATTGTAGACCCCCTATTTAATTCACGAGACGAATCCAACGAGGGTAATTATGGTGTTATTAGAAGATGTTTACTGTAGCATCACCGTAGCAAAACATAGATTAATTAGGATCATTAGATTCGTCTCGCAAATTAGAGGGGGGTCGTGACATAGGTTTTGTTATTAAATTAATAAAAGTATAAAGCCCGAAACTCTCTAAAATTTAGAGCCCAAGAAACGAACGGGCCTCTAAATTTTAGAGGACTCCGGCCTTTAGAGGCCTCTAAACCGAAGAGGGGGGGGGTATCTAAAACCCCGCATCCGGGACTGCCCCTCCCACCTACCACCTTATCCACTTGAGTCTCGGCAGCAGCTAGGGTTCTTCGCCCGCGCCGCACGCGCCGCCCACGTCGCCCGGAGTCGCTGGCCGCCGCCGCCCGGCGCGCGCAGCCTACTTGCTCCGCCACCCGCCGCACGCAGCTAGGGTTGTTCGCCGCGCCGCGCGTTCTTTCTCTCGTTTCCCCTGCTCCACCACCGGTGGCGACCAAAGATTTCCCCGTCGCCTCCGACGTCGTCCCGGCGTCCACGCGCCGCCGCCGCATCCCCCGCTTCGGTCCGTTCCTGCCACGAGTGTTGCTCCTCAAGCTCGCTCGATCCGGTCCGCGTAGATCTACTAAATCCCCCACCATCCCATCGGATCTCGCCGCCGTAGGCACCCGCCATCGTCAACAAAGCAATCGTCCCCGTTGGTGGAAGAAGTTACCAGCAACTTCTCCTCCTCCATGGACGGGTACGATGGCCACGGGTACGGGGAGATGGCACCCGAGACTTCTTCTCGGAGCCGGATCCATTCTCGCCGCCTCATTCCGTGCCCGGCGCCGAAGGAGGCCGTCGGAGTTCGTCGAGCGGGTTGGGTTCCCGGCTAAACTTCGAAGGCCCGGATCTCAACTCGCAGTCCACCGGCTTCCACGACTTTGGGGCCTACGAGGACTTCCTTCAAGGCGACGGCCCTTTCGGAGGCGGTCTTGGCTTCGGCACCGGAGCACGTCCGGATCCGGTGGCCCGACCGCCTTGCCTCCACGAGCGCCGCGCGGTGGCTTGTCTCGGTGCCCGGCACCGCGGTCTACTGGCGTAGCTCCCCACCGCGGCGCCGGCCGTGGTGCCCGCCGCGCGAAGGCTTCGAGCGCTGCGAGAGGTTCTCGTCGTGGGAGGGGCGGCCCTAGTCGAGCAGCCCGTAGAAAACAGATTGTTGAAGACGATGGGACGCTCGAGGTATGTGCTACGTTCGCAAGCATTGTTTGTTGTACCAACTTTCCCATCTAATACGATTAGGAATTCCATGAAATGTAGCAGTTTGATAGGGCTAAGCTGGAACACAAAGAATACCTATAAAGCGTGTGAAATTATTGTGGAGCAAAAGCGTTGTGGTAACTACATCAAAGGCGCGATGCACAATCGGGCTTACAATCAAGTTGTAGAGAGCTATCAAGCTAAAACGGGGTTGAGGCATACAAAGAGTCGGATACGCAACAAACTAAGTCAACTGAAAACCATTTATGGGTACTGCAACTACTTAAGGAAGAAATCGGGGCTTGGAGCTAGGCCCGATAGATGGCCTCGCTGCAACGGCTTCGTGGTGGGACGATGAGCTTTCGGTGCGTTCATCCTTTTCCACATACTTCAATTTTATTTCCTATCCACTCGTATACGTAGCAGGTCTTTGATAGTCCAAATGTGCTCATTTTTCATGCAGAAGGCGCCCTCGGATTGCAAGAAGTTCAATCATGGCCCGCCGCCTTACCCGCACATGCTAGATGAATTATTCCATGGCGTCGTTGTAGATGGCTCAACCGCTTACCTCCCTGGTCAAGTAGAAGAAGAGGAGGAGGAGGAAGAAGATGATGACATCCAAACCGAAGAGCCGGAGCTGCCCTTTGAGAACAGTCCCGCCACATCGGGCAGCCGCAAGAGAGGGAGCAGCACAAGCAACTCTGCTACAAGCCCTGCGAAGAAGAGCAAGAGCCCTATGGTTCGGGTTTTTCGAACATTCTAACCCGAACAATGCCGCCCACGAGCAAAAGATGCACTTGATGCAATCGCAGGTCTCGACTGCTCAGGAAAGCAAGAAGAGCCGGCGAGGAACAGCTGCACGTCAACATGAGTCTAGTGAAGCAAAGGGCCCTCGAAGCTGGAGTGCGCAAAGGCGATAGCGATGGATGATGATAAGGGACCTTGCGAGAAGATTCGGGGTGGACTGAATTGTTCCCGGAGATCGAAGACCCCCAAGAAAGAATTGAATTCTCGAACAACTACGTCGACGGATTCTGGAATTGATCTTTCATTGCCTTTCTCATGTCATGGCACTTTCTTAATTATTTGTTTGTGGACAATATTTGTGTATGAACATTTGTTTGTAATAATTAGAATGCTCCTGTTGACTTGTGGTATGCCATGTATGCGTTGGTGAACCGAACGTCCATTTATTCGTACTTGAGTGTTTTACTTCTTTGTTGCCATTTCATGAAACCCTAGAATAATTTTCAATTACTTCAATGATTTACTGATTTTTGTTATTATTTGCAGATTGATGAGGAAGAAAGGCTTATGAAGGCTTGGCAACAAATTATTGATGATGATCAGGAGCAATTCAATCAGCAGCTTCCGCTACTCATGTACGGTATGATGCACGACCTCCAACACTACAACAAAACACCTAGGATTAGAGAGCGATCTGCCATTGAGAAAATCCATATGTTCTTATCGGATACACATCACGGTCGCACCATGTTTAGAATGAGCCCTGAGTTGTTCTATCTTCTCCATGACACATTAGTACACTCATATGGTCTTGAATCATCAAGCAAGAGTACAAGCATAGAAGCTTTAGGAATATTTCTTTGGATGGTAGGAAGTCACCAACCTTTTAGACAAGTAGAGACCGTATTTGGGAGGTCCCTAGATACGGTTTCCGTAATTTTTCAAAGGTCCTAGAGTCTGTTGTTGCCCTTACAGCAGATATTATTAAGCCTCGTTGACCCCTAATTCAGCACCAACCACCCTAGATTACGAGAGAATAGATTCAAGGGAGTTTTCAACGATTGTATAGGGGCCATTGATGGAACACATGTTGAAGTAACCGTACCTTCAAACTTAGTTCCTCAGTACTTGAACAGAAAGGGGAAGACCTCCCAAAATGTACTTGGCTGTTTGTGACCTGGATATGAGATTCATCTTTGTGCTTGCTGGGTGGCCGGGTCGGTTCATGACATGCGAGTATTCACCGATGCGGTGACAAAGTTTGGCGACAAGTTCCCACATCCACCGGAAGGTAGTACTATTCATTTCCTTGTGACAGAGTAGTTTGTTGTTTAATTTGAATGCAATGAAACAAATGTGACATTATTTTCTCGTTTATGTTGCAGGCAAATACTACTTGGTGGACTCGGGATACCCAAATAGACCGGGGTACCTAGCACCTTACCGAGGAACGAAGTACCATATTCGGGAGTATCAATTGGGAACCAGAGCAAGAGGTATGAAAGAGACATTCAACTATGCGCATTCTTCTATTAGAAATATAGTAGAGAGGGCATTTGGAGTCCTCAAGCGAGAGATGGAGGATGCTATATGGTGTTCCAAGTTATCCGATTAAGAAACAAAGCAAAATTATAGTTGCTGCAATGGCTCTTCACAATTTCATAATCCGATGATGGTAACCCGGATGAGGAGTTTGCCTCCTTGGAACCGGAGCAACGATGCAACGAACCTAGTGTGGTTCACCGGGAGGGCTCCTCAATTGATGTTGATGCAATAGAAGAAGAGGATATGAGCATGAATGCATTTCGAGATCGGGTTGCTCATGCTTTGTACTACAATTAATACATATCGTTTTGTTGAGTGTATGTTGATAATTGGACAAGCTATTTTTTGTTAAGGTTTTTTTAATGTTGAACACTGTCATGTTACTTTTGTAACGATTTTTTGTTAATGAGTTGTGTCATGATTGTTTTGTATGATCAATTGGCAGATATATGGCCATGTTCATCCCTTACACATGTAGGGGCAAAAATGACATTTCCCCTGTTTCTAACACTTTTTAGAGAGGGAAACGAACAGCCCCTCTAAAATTTAGAGTGTCCCTTCTTTAGATGGTAGTTTTGCATTTGCTATCTAAACCTTAAACCCCCAGGGAAACGAACGGACCCTTAGGTCCAATCGGTTGGTTGAAGGGCGTTACCATTGCCACTCATGACTTCAGGCAGCCTGTCCCGTACCTGAATTGGTGAGTTTCAGAGACATGATCAGTCTGACAGTACAAATGTTTGACTGCCACTCATGACTCATTCTCATTCCAGCATCGGTCAGTGCGATGGCACAGGCACTGCCTCGTTTTCATTCCCAATCGATTTACTACTTCCTGAGTGGATTTTTGTTTTAAAAGTAAAAAATAAAAATGCAGGAGAATAAAAAATGACAGAGTAATTTTCCGCTTGTACTAGTTGGATACCGCTACGTTATCGTTCCTCCTGCTGATTCAGAAACCACTGGTGATAACAAGCAGTCAGTCGAGGATAGAGACACCATCCCAAGCCACACGGTACTTGTATCCATCTGACCCCGCTGCATAATATAAAAACGTTTCACCCGGCGCAAACCTTTATCAAACAAAGGTCGAATAACCGATACTCATGCCCAACACTTGTACTAGGCCATTTGCTCACCTAATCGCGTGAATGGAGTGCTTCCAGGCAGGCGGTGCAAACGTAACTGAAACATTTGACTAATGGCTTGGCAAAATCGAAGATGGGAACTTGCTAATGATGATAGTGTTTCTGTAAAGGCAAGGAGGAAGACAAGACGCACTCTGATGGATCGAAATGGTTGTCAGTGGAGTTAGGCACCAAGGCAACAACCAAAAGCTTCGGCTCTCTTCTGTTCAAACCACGTTTCTGACCAGCGAGTACGTAGTCGTCGGTGTCAACGGTTTTTTATTCACGAAAAAGAAACTGCGCGCGAACTGTCGGTGAAACGCCAAGCGAGGTGAGAGCTTTTTTGGGCTCTCGATTTGGCCGAGCTCATGAAATGAACTTGAGCAATGAGCAGTCTTGCTAAGATAGACAGAGAGCTCTTCATGGTAAGGTAAGCAAGCAGCCTTCTTTCAGTTTCAGTGAGCCGTCTAATCCTCGAACCAGAGAAGCGACCATTGCTGCCGGTGCCGTCTTCTGCTTCCAGAGGATCGTGTTCTGGGCCTTGCCTGATACTAGTAGTATGTTTCTTTTGGGCCTTTTTACCAAGTGGTGTGTCGCAATGTAGCCCAACTGGACCCAACAATCCTGCTGCCTTCTAACTTCTATTTATACGACCCATCCCCAAACCCTAAAACAGCCTGCATCACCGCCGCCGCCGCCTGCTTCATCGTCGTCTCTCCTGATCCTTTTCCCTCTTCTCACAACCGCGTTTTGCTCTCGCTTGATTTTTCTGATTTCGGGTGCTATGAAGAGTGTATATACACTTGATAATCATCTTCCATGGTGACATGATGTTTACCTTTACCTTTGGTTCGTATTCGCTGAGCATCTGTCCTTTGTATTCCCTTGATTTTGACTACTTTTTTCTGCTTCTGTCGACGAGGGACCTGGGGATGCACTGCTTTCCTTTGTGCTGTATCATCCAGTTTTACCCCTCGGACAAGATCTGCAATTGAGTCCCAAAATTCTCGCCGATATTACATAATGTTTGCGAGATCAGGATTGGTCTGCTATACAACTTGTTTTTTGAAAATGATGACTAGAAAGAAATTTAGTGACCGGTTTCGGCGAAGATCCCAGCAGTGAGGTGTGTTATCTCCTTTGTTGAGGCCTCCCTAACAACCATAATCTTCGAATAGAGACGAAAGTTTCCGTGGATTCGCGGATGTGTGATTGGGTTTCTGGTTCAATTACATCTGTTGCCACGGCTACATCCTCAAGAAACAAAACTGCTGTTATGTGTACCTCTGCGATATTAATAACAGAGTAACGAGGGACCTATGGATGCACAGCTCTTTGCCCGTGCTGTACCGTCCAAGTTTGCCTTCGGACAGGAAAAGCAACTTGGTCTACAATATCTTGCATGATTTTTAGCGTGTGAGATGGTAGTACCATTTGCGACACTTTTTTTTATAAGAAAAACGATGGGGTAGAAAAAAATGTTTCTTAAACTGATGAATAATGTGAGCATATTCATTTGAGTGAATTGCACAAAACTACAACTATTTGTGTCAACGTTTCACAAAACTACAACTTCTCGGACCTATTTCACAGAACTACAACTACTTTGGCCTTGTGTTTCGGTAAACTACAACTTTAGTGAATACCGTTTTGGAGTGGTTGTGGGTCCCACCTGTCAGCCTCGTAATGACCTGGTAATGCCGTTCCGTTGTCCACGTCATATGTGGGGCCCGTGACATGTCAGCATGCTGATGTGGAGGGAAAGCCTCAAAACAGGCCTCTCGGGCCGGCCCATATAGAGGCCTCAAATTGCACTACCTCAAACAGGTCTGTCTATTTGGTGTCTCCTTGGTTCCTTCCATTGCACGCTTGGGACCTCCAGCGAGAGCGATGGATAATGTCGCTAAGAGTGCGGGTGCCGGTGGGTGCGGGGGTGAAATGGAATGCAAAGATGATGAAGAGGGTGCCGTGATGAGCAATTCCGAGTGGGATACAAAAGCTCCCATCCGGGTGAGTTACGAGTGCAGATTTTATGGGTTTCGAAATTAGCTTAGGGTTTGATGGTAAATTCCAAATCTTGATTATTTTCGGTTTTGGATTTGGGTAGGCACGAGGATGATTTGTGGACGTTCAAAGTCTATTGTGATGATGCAAATCCAGAAAATGCATTTGTCGTGAGGAAAATGGACAAGGACTTTATTTGCTTCTTCAATCTGTTAAATCTGGCAACAAAATTAGGGTACCGTGGCAATGATTACATGTACTACAAGAAGACGGATGATGCTGCGAATGGCATGTGCAATCTTGTGCCATTAGAGACCAATTTCGATGTGTGTGATATGGTTAGACTGTTTGAGGACTCGAAGTGTGTTAGTATCTCGTTTCATGAGGAAGAAGGCCACTGGTCCACACATATCTCCGGTGAAGTCCTATGGTGATGTCCCGAGCATGTGAAGCAATTGTGGAAGGTGAAGAAAGAGAAGATGACATGTGGCTGGATTTTGATGATTGCACATCGAGAAGAGAGTGAGAGTGAAGGCGGTGAGAGTGGCTCCATAGATGAAGAGCAAGCCGAGGAAGATAGGAAGGCACCGAGGAAACAGGTTGCTGAAATGAAAAAGAAAAAGGATGACCCCGAAGAGCATTATGAAGGTGACACCGATGTTGAGGAGTTGTTTGACAACCCAATACCAATCCGGAGTGATACTGATGCTTGAGAAAGTTGTAGAAGTTGAGGAAAAGGAGAAAACGGTGGCCACAAAGGGGAAAGTTGTGGATGCTTGAAGGGAATGGAGCATCGAGATAAGAACATAGAAGGCATTTCAAACAAGAGGAAGAAAGATATTGGTGGACTGTCACCTCCTCCAAGTGATGACGATGTGGATTTTCTTTGCTCCGAGGACGATGATGGTGCTCGGAAGGATGTGCATAGCAAACCGAGGCGAGGAAAAGACGACCAAGAAAGCGCCAATTTAGGATGTGGTTCAATGCGAGTCAACATGTTGGATCCATCACAATTCTACAAGGGTCTTTGCTTCACTAACATGGATCGGTTCAGGCTAGCACTACAATCATACCACATTGTCAATGGCGGGGACTACCGATTCTTGAGAAATGAGCCAAGATATGTTGTTGTGAAGTGCAACTACGAGCGTTGTCCATTCTATATGACAGCATCAAATATTTCTAAGGAGCCAACGGTGATGATTAGGAAGCTCGTAGAGCCACATACTTGTGGTACTACTAATCGGACCAGCGAGAATCAATAGTAATTGGGTTTCCAAGGTGTTTGAAGAGCAAATAAGGAGTGACCCAGATTGGAAGGTGCAAGGATTGATTGATGAGGTCCAAAGAAGGTTTGGAGTAGAGATTACTAAGAGTATGGCATACGAGCTAGAACAAAGGCGGGAGAAGTTGTGCTTGGGAACCATAAAGCTCAATACAAGAGAATCGGGGACTACTCGTCGGACAGTCATAGAGAAGAATCCAGGAAGTATTGTTAGAGTAGCCACTACCAATCGTGTTAATCAAGAACTTAACCCAAGTTTCTTTGGTCTTTTTATGTGCTTGAAGGCTCGGATTGATGGTTTTTTGAACGGATGCGGACCATTCATTGGTAAATTATTGACACATTTTTGTAATGTGTTCTTGACATCTATGTGTCATTTGCATACTCAATAATGACTGAATTTTCTGCAGGTGTTGATGGCTGCTTTGTTAAGTCTGTCTAATGGTGCACAAGTATTAGCTGCCATTGCTAGAGATGGTAACAATAACTTGTTCCCTCTAGCATTTGGAGTTGTTCGTAAAGAGGATAAAGCCAAGCTGGAAGTGGTTCCTAGAAATGTTGAAGGATGCAATTGGAGAAGGGGAGCGATACGGTGGATGGACAATTATGTCGGATAGGCAAAAGGGTTTGCAATTTGCGGTGAAGAAAGTGTTTCATAATGCGAGAGGTTAGATTTTGCAAAAGGCACATCTACCAAAATTTTTGCACTCGTTGGGTTTAGAGGTTCACACTTGAAAGTGCACTTTGATGCTGCAGTTTATGCATACACTAAATACGACTTTGATGTAGCGATGGAAAATTTGAAAAATGCTAATGAAAAGGCTCATGAATGGCTCGAGTAAAATACCTCCTCACCACTCGGAGTAGGCATGCTTTTAGGACACAAAGCAAGACAGATTTAGTGGTTAACAACTTGAGTGAAGTTTTTAACAATTACATCATTGATTATCGTGACAAGCCAATTCAAACAATGATGGAGAGCATCGAGGTCAAGGTTAATGAATAGGACACACAACAAAAGGGAGGGAGGCAGGTCGGCTACATGGGAAATGACACCAAGCTGTGACTCAAAAGTTGGAACTTGAGAAAACGAAGCAAGGTATTGTAGGCCGGTGCAAGCAAGTGTATCAATTTGGCAAGTTGCTTGCAACGACAGAGTGTACGAGTGTCAACTTAGATAGAAGATCATGTGAGTGTTTTAGGTGGAATCTCTCTGGAGTGCCTTGCAAACATGCTATCGGTGCCATATTCAAGAAGAAAGAAAGGCACGAAGATTATGTGCACGATTGGTTCAAGCTACCCAAGTACATTGCAACTTATGAACCAATGATATATCCTGTTCCAGGACAACATGCATGGACTGTCACAAACACTCGAAGATATAGACCCACCAAAATTCACTAAGCAGCACTGGGAGGCCCAAAAAATGTCGTAGAAAAGGTGCCGATGAACAACCAGTAATAGGAGGAGTTAGGCTTGAAAGCGTGACATGCCGCAACCGTGACACACAAGGACACAACTATTTGACCTGTGGGAGGAAATTAAAGCCAGATTTGCAAGTTAGCAAGCAATTATATTTGGTAATGCTTGAACTTGGCTCACAACTCTTGCTTACAAAATCACATGTACAAACCCGATACTTTTTTTGTCACGAGGCTAATAAGAAGGCAAGGCAAGAAGCAAGGCAACGAGGCCAAGGAACAACAAAACCGGAAAGGTGAGGTTGGTCCAAGTTCGCGAGCAACCACTCACGCAAGCACTCACGCGAGCGGTGTGGATGGATCTACAATATCCCATGGATGGGGAAGAAGCGAGGGAGGAGGACGAAGAGCGGCTGCAGGGGCGTCGGCTAGAGGAAGGGGCGGGGGTATCCGATGGTTGCTATTTGGTCGGGATGGGAACGAGGCACCACTAACGAGATATGCATCTCGGGTCTCCAACCATTTCTTTTGTTTCACATGTCCGGCGCATGGCCTTTTGTCGTGCTAAAGCACAAGGCATCAAACTTGGCTCGTATGACTTTTTACTAGGCGATGCTTTTAGGGAGTGCTTTTAGGAAGTAACGAGTACAAAGACACGAATATTTTGAATAGCTCTAAAATATCAATGCAGTCAACTTGTGAAGTTTTTATTTGGCCTAAATGACTTTTCACTCGGACTACCTGGTTCAAGGAAATGGAAGTAACAAGGAGACACCAAATAGACGGATCTGTTTGAGGTAGTGCAATTTGAGGCCTCTATATGGGCCGGCCCAGACAGGCCTGTTTTGGGGCTTTCCCTCCACATCAGCATGCTGACATGTCACGGGCCCCATATATGACGTGGACAACGGAACGGCATTACCGAGGTCCTTACGAGGCTGACAGCTAGGACCCACAACCACTCCAAAATGGTATTCACTAAAGTTGTAGTTTTCTGAAACACAAGGTCAAAATAGTTGTAGTTACGTGAAATAGATCCCAGAAGTTGTAGTTTTGTGAAACATTGACACAAATAGTTGTAGTTTTATGCAATTCACTC
>JAUNZO010000543.1:0-199992 GCA_031894775.1 Chloris gayana
ATGTGCTTAAGATGTTTTTTTAGATCATGATAGTTCTAGCCTTTGCTTCAACAGAAGCTAGTCAAATAAAATGCCATGCAAAGGGCTGTCCATAGAACAAGTATTTTTTTTATTTTCAAATTCAAAGAACGTCTAATGAATCTGGTATTCAGATTTAGAAAATATTCTATAAATCTGGTAAAGATCAGCATGATAAATAATTTAGGATAGAGGAAGTATTTCTAACTCTTGTTCAATCATCACTTGGAAGTTGGAACGGCCGGGCCGAACCTACTCAGTTCGCCCCCATGCCGTTGATGATCACCTACATCAACGAGCATTGATGGCTTGCACCTAACACTACAATGCAAAGCTCATGCCATCATCGTCGCTTACCTGGTCAGGACAAATGTTACCGTACATTGTGCCGGCCAACTCGCAATTACGGCTGCCTTTCGATCTGTACAGTACCAGTTTTACAGCACTTGCTATTTTCACTTTGATCATTGTCAACAATTATTCTTACCTTTGAGATTCTGAGAGTAATTAAAGGTAGGCGATTGATTAGGACCGCTAGATCAGTAGAATACAGCGGTCAGTCGGAGACAAGGGAAGCAGCCAAACCAGCGAGGCAGTGCTGTGATGAGTGACCAATGATTCCCTAGCCAAATCGTAACCTCCATCGGCTAAAACCCAAACCGCAGAATGGATTAACCGGCGGCGGTCGTCGCCATCAACCCACCGCTGCTGTGCTCGTGCTCCCCTTCTCCAAAGGACCACGGCCAGCGGCAGCGGAAATCTCTCAGTAGAATATAGCAGCAGTAGACTAGTAGGAGTAGTTGGCAACGCATCGCTTCCTCTCCACTCCAGTCTCTACTCTCTGCTAGTTGTAGTGGAGGGAGGCGGCAGCACTTGCCTTGCCTTCCCTCTCCGCGTCGTCTGTTCCCCGCCGCCCGCCGGAGCCAAGGAAACGGAGTAATGCAGCCGCTGAGCCACTCCGCAGCGGCGGGCTGGGCCGGTGTCGTCGGAGCGGGCCCCACCACCGTCGACGAGGTCTCCATGGAGCGCAGCAAGAGCTTCATCAAGGCCCTGCAGGTGCGCTGCATCTCCCTGCTTCCTGCATTCCAATTTCAGCCCAGATCCCCCCGTCCCCCAACACATCAGCACATAAAAAAGGGATGATTTTTATTCTTCTGTCCATTCGGCGGGTCCTTGGATTGTTGTTTCTTGGTTCTTGATGGTCGTGATGTGTGCGTGCAGGAGCTCAAGAACCTGCGGCCGCAGCTATACACCGCCTCGGAGTACTGCGAGAAGTCCTACCTCCACAGCGAACAGAAGCAGATGTGAGTAGCATTACCCCTACTGCATTTTTTTTTCTTTTTTGGATAAAAGTTACTTCCACTGCATTACCCATCTCCGGGCATCTTATTACTCCATGTTAATGCCGCGGCCATTGTTGTTCCTAGTACAATTGCATCTTGCATGCTATCTAGGTGTCCCTTGTCATTTGGCATAGGGCTGAATTGAATTGAAATGTTTGGTGCAGCATAGTTGTACTATGAGTGGCCACTAAGTATGGTAGGTCAATAGGACAAGAACAGATGTGAGGAAGGGACTTGAGGTGGAGATGTGACTAGAAAACAAATTCCAGTGGCTAGAGAAGTAGAAGTATACAGAATTTTGGTATTATCTGGAATCTTGGAATTTTCTGACAACAGCCTGTGTACTGAGTACTTGCAATTCGTTGCCTTGGAGTTTTCCAGCAACATTTTGTCCTCAATGCAATTCCAGTAAAAGGGACCCCTTCATATTCGACAGTTCAGAAGGAATACAGAATATGAATGGAGAGTGAACTGGAACGTGCAGTGTACTTTTATTCTTTATTATTAAACAACATCGTTCAAACTCTCAAGTCAGACAGTATTTCTATAACGGAACTTGTTAATTTTTTTTATGGAAAGTACACTGAAGTAGAATATGTCAGTCTTTAGGTTGACCATTGATATTATGGCAACTGAACTTATTGATTGACATCAGGGTGCTGGACAATTTGAAAGATTATGCTGTTCGAGCTGTTGTCAATGCGGTCGATCACCTGGGTACAGTTGCCTATAAATTAACAGACCTGTTTGAGCAGCAAGCTTCAGAGGTTTCAAACCTCGAGCTGAAAGTTGTACGCCTGAGCCAGGTACTGCTACATATCTGAATGTGGTATATGTATACACTGATAATACTATGGGTGGTAATATACTAACCTGTCATCTAATTTATAGCAAGTCTTCACATGCCAAGTATACACGGACAAAGAAGGCCTCAGGCAGCAACAAATGTTGGGAATGGACGTAAAACACCACAAGCACTACATTGTGCCATGTAAGTGAATATAAAACCTGGAACTTAGCACTGTGTGGGAATTAACAAGAAAATGTGTTGAATTTTAACATCATATGTTTCTTTGTTAATGTAGCTTCTGGTCAGAAAAGAAGCCAGGCTCATCTACGAACAGACTCTGATCAAGAATCAAAACCTAGACCTTATCCCTCAGGTGGGACTGCTTACTTCTTCTCTTTGTTCATGTTACAGATGCAAACAACTTACCTTAAATTATAAACAAAACATTGTCTTAAGTGACAAAAGACTGATATTTTTCTTTCCTTGGTGCAGCAAAGACCCTTTCCTGGCATCTGGCATCAGAGAACAGCACTGCAGCAAACAGAGCTGACAAGCCTACATTTGTGTAAGATATCTTCAGATTTTGTTCAACGTGTATAAATTATTTTTGTTTGTTTGCTAATGCAATGGGGTTTCTGTATTTACAATCTAACTTGCTGTCATCTGCTTTTGTACAGCCTAGGGGAGACTGTATCATCTAAACCTCCATCAGGTGATTTAACCTTCTGTTTAATAACCATAGTGCTATTTAATTTGTTAGTACGCATGGAGGAACATGAATGTGATTTGAAAATCCAAGTATCTGTTACTCCAAAGTAGTTTCCTGATTAAGTATGTAACAAACTTGAAGTTTTCATTTGAATATTTTATGTTTCAGGTAAGGAACGATCAGCTTCTCCTATGCACAGGCCTCTACAATTGAATCGGAGTTCCAGTTCTGAAACTACACAAAAGGTGGGCCCTAAGGTAAAACAGAGTTTTATATTATATAGACCTGCCTTGAAATTAACCCTAATGCTGCTATCATCGTATCCTTCTAAATTTAATGCTGCACAAAAGGCATCATCTGCAAGTTTATATTTCTTCATGTCACAAATAGATCTCTAACATACCAATGCCATTTTATTCCAGAATCAATTTGGTGCCAAGGATCTGGCAACATTTCATTCTTTCGACAACCCTAAAGGCCGTGCAATCCAAAAGGCTCCTGTTGGCACTAAAAGCATGTTAGCGGCTCTCTTTATCAAGCACAAATCAGCAAAGATGAAAAAGGTCGCCGTACGTTGATTGGCTCATGTTTTATTGGCAATGTCATTGTAAATTCATGCAGGAATCTTAATGTTGTAAATCTGACCTGTCGGGTCCATGCTCAATATGCTAGTGCTTTCAGAATTGTATTATGTCATCTTGCTGATGATCAAAATGTAATGATTTCATATCAGAACACCTAGTTCCCCAAGCTTGCCATGTAATTCTGGTTGCCAGAAGCTTCCGTTTAGATTACAAATAAAATGGGAAGTTAAGTTAATATCTCAGTTTAAGAATATTGCTCTGTTGTCTCAATGAACATTTGGTATATCACTCTGTTTTCTGAAAAGAAGAGCTGTTACGTTTGGCTTCTACAAATAGTCAAATATTATGTGCGTGTACCAAAACATTTGCTAACATATCTTGTCAGTGTCACTGATGTTCCTCATTTATCAAGTGATCAAGGCATCAAAGTGCAGAAACCTGCTCAATTTTGCAGGTGCAGATACAGAGAATGCTAATGTGCAGATGTGGAGCAGTCAACAGTAAGATCTCTGACCTTGGATAATTCTTTGATCCCTTTATTTTCACCTTCACAGTGTTGTATTATTTCACCAACGAGGTAGACGCAATACAATTTAAGGATATTGTAGGAACTGTACGTCCAGATGTACCAATTCTATACCGTGTTTTTTTCTTTACCTTCTAGTATTCATGGACAAAATGAACTCGTGTTTCAATGCACGCTACTAGAACATGCCTTTTACGATAATTTGAATATGTTTATATTGTAGTTACATACTCCATGATCAAGAGGCAGAAACACAGGAGTGGACGCCACGATTTATTATTGTTGCCTGCTTTGACCATTTGAAGCTGGGTTTTTTTTTTCAGGCGAACTACAGTAGGCCTGCGGGTCTACCACAGCAAGAGGATGGAGTACATTGGGAAATGTCACCAAGGGTGACCGGAAAAGCAACAATGAAGAAAAGCAGGCCAATGAGTTCATCTGTCCATGAACATAATATTGACCATTTGAAGCTCTTTTACTAGCCCTTTTCTTATATTACTGATCCATATGCAGGCAACATAAGTGACAAGAAAGAACCATCCACCGCAAAGCAAAGATACAATAGTCATCTGTGAATCTGTGATTAGTAGTAACTAGAGCAAAATCAGAAGGTCATTGTGTCGATGCTTCATTGGATGTCACATTCAAGAATGAATTGCTCTCCTCTAGGGGTACTGAGACCATGGAATATTTTCTTTAAGGCCGTTTATCCACATGAGGGTTAAAACATCCGCCGCCGATTTGGAACAATCTCAGTACTATTATTTTTCATCATGGCAACAAACTCCTCGTAGTTGATTTTTCCATCCTACAGTTAAAAAAAAAAATAGGACAAGTAGCACTTAGCAAGAGAGCCAGACAATATACCTCTTTATTATATTTTTTTCCTTGGCAGATGCAAGCAACGATTAACTTTTTAACAGAAAAAATAGTCCATTCTTGGCACAAGGCTTTCATGGTCGCCAAAGATTGCAGACAAGCTATGGCATAATTTTTTGGTTTGTCAAATAGAAAATAACATAATTTCCAATTGCTAGGAAAAAAAGGGCGATCATTATATAGGGGGACTCTAGATCCCTAGGAGCTTATCGATAACTTGAATTATTTTCTTATTTTCTTCCATAACTAATGCTACTCTTAGTTAACAACCATGATTTAAAGAATGCTAGAAGAAAAAACTGGTATGTTTGGAAATAAAATCCTCGTTAAGGTTAAGTCTAAAAAAATCAAACCTGTACATGCTAGAAACAGTGATAATGCTTCATATGTTTGAAGCTGAAACAATAGCAACTGATGTTAAGTGGGCATTCCATGGAATTACTCACATTGTCTGTATCCACTTCAGCAATAATTTCCTTTATCGTTGCCTCATCACCCATATCATACTTCTTTAAAGCTTCTTCCAACTCATCAACTGTTATGTACCTGTGCAGGAATGGGCGCACAATGAGCTAGTTGACATAAAAGCTCATACTAGGGAAATGAGTAACAAAATGTGAAGTTAGAAACAACTTACCCGCTATGGTCCTTATCGAAATACTCGAACGCTTTATATATGTGATCCTCCTTCTCAAGTCTATTCATGTGCATTGTTGCTGATATGAATTCAGCATAATCAATGGTACCATTTCCATCAACATCAGCCTGTTCAGGAATGAAGATAGATGACGAGGTTGGAGCTGAAATGGGAAGCACATGATCTACAATTTCTACTATAAATGAAAGCTCAAACTTGCTCTAGTGACTAAAATTATCCTCATTTGTATCTTCCCTTTGTAGGTAAAAATAAAATAAAATCTACAGCTTTTTTTGCGCAACTCATCATTATCCCTGTTAGCTTAAGCATAGAGAGAATGAGGTAACAGGGTTGTGAAACATAGAGCTATAATACATGAACATACCGCCTCCATCAACTGTCTTAATTCTGATTCAGTAATTTTGGTTCCAAGCTTTGGTAAGCCAGTTCTTAGTTCTTCCAGAGTTATTGTCCCGCTGTTGTCAGTATCCAGGGATTTGAACATTTCTTTTAATCCCACTATCTCTTCCTCTGACAAGTTCTCTGCAACAACCTGATTCCCACAGAAATGAATGAAGATGTGCCGTGAACTTTTGATTGAAATGCTTTACAAGATAAAGGAAATGATCCTGAATTCAGAACATTTGATTACCTTCAAAGCAACCTTCTTAAGCTTGTTCATTGCCCTGAATTGCTTCATTCTGCCAATCACTGCAATATCGAGCGGTTTGTCTGGGGCCTCTCCGTCCTCTCGAATCCACGGATGCCCTGATTGTGTTGTTAATATATCAGATCGAGACAAAAGAATTCAATCTGTGGAACCAAGATTGGCAATGGATTGAGTTTGAGGACAGAGACGGACTCAAAATTTCAGCAGCAGTAAGTCGCTCTTTTGGGTCTTGTCGTAGCATTTTCTTGACCAGGTCTTTAGCACCTTTGGATATTGAAGGCCAGGGATCTGATGAGAAATCAATATGGCCTTGCAGAACAGCATCGAATATGCCATCCTCATTCT
Source organism: Chloris gayana (assembly GCA_031894775.1). Classification (NCBI taxonomy): domain Eukaryota; kingdom Viridiplantae; phylum Streptophyta; class Magnoliopsida; order Poales; family Poaceae; genus Chloris; species Chloris gayana. The sequence goes on from JAUNZO010000543.1 coordinate 6,502, forward strand.
CTGGTAAAATCGATCAATGTTAGGACAATGGCATCAGAAATAAGGCATTTTTTGATTTGAAGAATAAGAAGCAGTGAAATGTACCGGCCCAGAAAGGAGGGACGCCGGATAGAAGGATGTAAAGGATGACTCCGGCACTCCATATGTCGGCCTCGGCACCATATCGGCGTTTAAGAACCTCCGGGGCCACGTAGTACGCACTCCCAACAAGATCCTTGAACTGCTCACCTGCATTTCAGTTATTTTGAGTGAGCAGATGATGATAGTTGAGCTCTGCATCCACTCTTATGCAGCATCAGTTGAAAGAAAAAGTCCCATGTTGGTGCGTGCTGTCCAACAAGAGAAAGGAAAGCAGGCATTGAAATTATGATACCGGGCTTAAAGAATACGGAGAGTCCAAAGTCGGTTGCTTTGAGCGGCGAGTCCTCGGATTTGTTGAGGAAGAGGAAGTTTTCCGGTTTGAGGTCCCGGTGCATGACCCCCATGGAATGGCAGCTGTGCACGACGGATACGATCTCCCTGCAGAGCGCGGCGGCGGCGCGCTCGGAGTAGTGGCCCCTGGCGATGATCCTGTCGAAGAGCTCCCCGCCCTCGCAGAGCTCCATGACGAGGTTGACGGAGTGGCGGTCCTCGTAGGCGCCCCTGAGCTCGACGATGTTGCGGTGGCCCGTGAGGTGGTGCATGATGTGGACCTCGCGGCGGACGTCTTCGGCGTCGTCGGCGCGCACGAGCTTGCGCGCGGCGATGGACTTGCAGGCGTAGCGGCGGCCGGTGGGCTTGTGGGTGGCGAGGTAGGTGACGCCGAACTGGCCCCGGCCGAGCTCGCGGCCGAAGGTGTAGGAGGCGCGGACGTCCTCCATGGGGCGGCCGAGCACGCGGCCCACGCCCTCCGGCGGCGGAGGGGAGGCGCGCGGCGGCGGATGCTGGGGCGGCGCATGTGGCCTGTGCTGCTGCTGCTGCTGCTGCTGCTGTTTGGGGGGCGACGGGCGGGTGGATTGCTGCTTCTGCTTGGGCAGCTGCGCGTGGCGCGGGGTCCGGTCGTCGGGCGATTGGCGGTGGCGGGAGGCGCGGCCGCCCATGATCAGATCAGGTGGATGGTTCGGGGGTCAGTGCGTCATCGAGCAGCAGCAGCAATGGTGAATGGTGTGGAGGGAAGAAATTGGGTCGATCTGGCAATCAATCTGGTTTGCGATTGCGCGTGGAATGGAAGAGTACTGCTCCTCCCCTACTGGGAGCAGGAGTGGAAAGGAGGAGACGCGGAAACTGCAGCGGGGTATCGTGCCGTGGCGGGCGCCGGGTGCGGACCCGAGCGCCTTTGCTTGGACTGGATAACGTGCCGAGGAGGAGGTTGACGAGTGGGGCCACTCACTTTTCGTTGTTTGATTCGTTGACGACGCCTCCCGCCTGTGGGTTGCAGTCACTGCACGCCAGTTTTTTTTTTGGAAGGCAACACTGCACGCCAGTTCGAGCCATGGCTCGAACCTTCCTCTCCCTCACTCACACTCTGCCGATGAGCTGGTCACGTCACAAATTCGCCGATGCCAAGAAGCAACCACCGATCAAACTAGTAGCAGTAACTCCCGGCCGAGGATACTGGTGGATCTGTCGTACCGTTGCTTCCTTGAGCTTGATGCAATGCACCTCACCTGCCGTGGCCATAGGCAGACGGAGACTACGCCTCGCCTAGTGACTGGTCCTAATTAATCAGCCGTCATCGGAATCGACAGCGGCTTTGAACTCGTGGCGCGACAGCAATGTCAATCTACTCATGGAGTCTTTGGGAAATACTCCCTCCTTTATTTAAATTGTTGTGGTCATTGACTTTTTTCGTGACGTTTGACTAATTCGTCTTATTCAAAAAAATTTTTAAATACAAAAAATAATATGCTATATTTCAAGTTTATTTAGTGATAAAACATATTCCAACAAAATATATGATATTTGTTAAACTTTATTTGAATAAGACAAATGACTAAACTTAAAAAAAAAAAGTCAACGGCGATAACAATTTAAGTAAGGAGTAGTATATTTGAAAAGCAGGGCCTCCCACCACCGGTCCACGCGGAGCATGGTATCGGGAGACTGCTCGCTCCCGCCGTGTCAACGTCATCCGGTGACTATTCTTCCACACCGTCCATTTCCTGACGAGGCAAAGGGAGCAAAGTCACAGCTCGGGACGCCCGTGAGCACAAATTGACCGGCGGAGAATGGAGACGATGCACTATGCAGGCGGCGCGACGACTGATCAACAAGGGTCTCTGTGTGTGTGTGTGTGGATCAGATGCCTCTCCCTCACCAATCTACTCAGGCCTTTTCTTCACTTTCAGTCATTCTTCCTTTCCATAAAATTTACTAAACCCCAGCATTCTACAAGTGCATCTGACATCCGAGACTCAAGCTTATCTCTTCAACGGGCGCTGCCCAAAAGCAAATCATCATGGCTTTGCAATCTCTCAACTGATAGCCTTCAGTAATTCTAGTTAACTGCTTTTTGTATTTGAGACACAACACGCAACTTGTAAAATCTATGACAGAAAAATCGACTTCACAAAGAAAACACTACAGAATGGGACACGAAAATTTTAGGATCACAGACACGGCTAGACAGCCATTACAGCAACACTACCTAATTACATAACTGAAGAACAAAGTTCATGGCACAAGCCGGCTACCCTTTATTTATGGTACACGGGATTGGCGTTTATGCAGATTAAAGCATCGCAACATCAAATCAAATTTGGTACCATCACCCTCACCCTCTCCACCAAACGGAACACACGAAACAGACCCGACCTAAAGCAGGGTTGATCATCCCACCTGAACATCACATCCAAGTCCGCAGGGCAGAAGTGGAGCCACCATTGTCTGAACAACCAGCGGCAACAAGAGCTCCAGCAGAGAGTAAAGCTAAGAGCCCACGGCCATGGACCCTGCCTTCCGGAAGCGGACTTGTGATACTGTTCAGCGGAACAGATTTCTTCAGGCCAGGTTCACTCCATCCCGGGAAACCTTCGTCGTCACCATTCGCCATGTCCACATCTCCCATCGTCGCAGTGGTTTTCATCTTGTCATGTTCCGCATCCGTTGTCAACTGTTTGATAGCAGGACCCAACGAGCCACCACCATGGACGCAATGGTCCTCGATTAAAGCACTGTGAGCTGCACAAAGACCAATCTTGCTGCGAGCAAACTTATCACATGGCGGCCCACCAACACCAAAGCTTGAGCCCTCCTGGCCCCATGCGCAACGTTTGCCTCCTCCGTGTGCCTTGCAGAAATCAGTGCTCCCCTGCGCACTCTTCGCACAACCCTCGAACTTGCATCTCTTGCCGCCACCATGGCGCACACAGTACTCCGTCCTCCCTCTAGCACTCTTGGTACAGCCTGAAACTGAGCACCTCTTTCCCCCACCGTGAGCAACACAGTACTGAGTCCCACCGTGGACACTCTTCGGGCATACACCACCACCCTGGTAGGAGCATCGCTTCCCTCCACCGTGCCCCTTGCAGAAAGACGTGCTACCCTCAGCTCCTTTGGTACAACCCAAGAACGTGCAGCGCTTCCCTCCACCGTGTGCCTTGCAAAACTTTGTGCTTCCCTGGGCACCCTTTGTACAATCTGGAAACTGACAGCGTCTACCGCCACCGTGTGAGATGCAAAGGCCACTATATCCTTCAGCGCTTCTTTTGCAGTTCGCCATCTGGCACCTCTTGCCGCCTCCATGCTTGATGCACAAGCCAGACTTGCCTCGTGCCGCGCGAGAACAGCCTTCCTGACTACAGCGGCGACCACCACCATGGGCAATGCAGTGGTCAGTGCGACCTTCAGCACTCTTTGTGCAACCAAGAAATTGGCACCTCCTACCTCCACCGTGCGCCTTGCAATAGATGGTCCTTCCTTCAGCTCCTTTCTGACAACCAAGTTTCTGGCATCGCCTACCACCACCATGGGCTATACAATACCCAGAAGCACCTCTTGCTCCTTTTTCACATCCTGGGAACTGGCAGCATTTAGTACTAAAGTTGCGTTTATGGGTGTTAGCTACACCGGAAGTACAGGCAGCTAGGCTTTTCACACTTGCTGTAACAGCCGATGAGACATCTGGAGAAGGGTCATCAGCTATTTGGGGGTCATTGGCAAAGAAAAGCTGTAGGTTGCTTCAGAAGCATATGATGATGAAGCCACAGAATGCCCGAAAAACCAATTAGAGGGTTCTGATCTTTTCCCTGCAACATCTGACACCAAATTAGGCACCATTGTCTCTACGGCATCATGAACATTTAGTGATGCAGTACTTGCATTGGTCACAGCCGACTCAGGTGAGGCAGTGGATAAACTCAACTGGAGATCCAATTTCGGTGCACTTGGTGACGGCACATGCTCAGAACCAGCAGATTTCTTGTGAAGATGTACTATATCATGACCAAGGCAGAGATCAAAATTCAGGCCAAGATCCATGGATGACTCCTCATCGTACTCTTTTACTGAAGATGGAGACATTATACAAGTTGTGGGTGAACTAACTTTGCTATTGTCTGAGGAACTTGATGAACGGCCCAGACCAAGGGTGAGCAGTGGATTTTCGGGACTTTCAGCTCCTGCCATATCAACCCGCTTCCTTTTCAATGCTCCTGGAAAAGCCTGAGAAAGACTGGAATACGCAACAGTGCTAAAGGCGGTATCTTTGTACTCCACTGTTTGCTGAACTGTGTTCCAGTGACCAAGATTGTTCAAGGTGTTAATATTAACACCGGAGCCTGGGTTTCGAGGGGCCTTGTCCATGCCAATCAAGAAACATCTAGTACTGCCAACAGTCAACCAAAAATAAAATGAAAAGAGCCTGCTGCCTGACTTCCGGAAATCAAAACTATACTGTCATCTATTGGGTTAGAAGTATCAGCAGAAAATTTTGCAACCTCCGCTAACAAATCCAGATACATCATCACGATCCATTTCTCGCCACTTTCAAGTATATAGGGAGAATTATGAGCTTCTGAACCAAGCTTCAGTTTCTAGAAGTACCAACAGACCTGCTATGTAAGAAACAATAGTAGATTAGAATAAGCATGCAAGAAACTAGAAAGAGATGTGATACCAGTGCTAAATAAATCACATGTTTGAAGAACTACAACTTCTAAGAGAACGAGAGGTTTCAGTTCAGGGCAAGAGTTTCAAATTCTACATGACCTCTGTAACTCAAATAATATTTCACTTAGGAACAAGAAATGTAAATTCAGCACTATCCTACCCTAACTTTCTTGGGATTAAAAAGGTTTTGCTGTTGCTGAATGCTTAATCTTCATTTTTTCCCCTGAAAGCAACTTCTTTCTCAGTAATGAGGCAGTGTTTTAATGAAGTGACTAAGTGAATTCATTGGTACAGAATGAACACAAACTACAACAGATTAACGATAACTCTAAATCTTTTCTTTTCTGAAGAGGGATAGATACAAATCTTTCTACTCCATTATGCATGTGTCATTTCAACAAAGGTAACTAATAAGCATACAAAACATTATATAAACTGGTACAATTGACTAAGTGAGAATAACCACACAAGATAAACCAAATGCAACAGATAGACAACTAGTGGTACAGTCAAATGCATGTAGCAGACACTATGCAGATCGCACTACACAACTAGCACTGCCGCTGTTTTGCATAGACTCTTTTTTATCTGCCATTTGCAGACGATTTCATTAGTGCAGTACAAGTAAATAGGCGCTTTATCTAGGCAGCAAGGACGCGTCTTTTCCGTGTGCGCAAATATATATTTTTTTCACTCATCTGGCCTTTCTTTTTTTTTCGTTGTATAATAGGGAAAAAAAAAGAAGATATCTACTGCTCTGTACCACAAGTGAAAACTCGAGGAACATTTTCTAGGAGGAGATTATTGCTGGTCATAGAAAAAAAAACAGATGCAAAAGACCATTTCGACTCGAATTCTTGTTTTCTGAATTAAAATATCAGTTCGGGATCGACGACTCAACTACTAAGGACGAAAGTGAACAAAAATAATGTCAATTCAGAAATTGAATCGCCACACGAACGGCAAGGAGCCGTGCTTAAGTGCAAAGAGTCTGAAAGGAGGAACCTTTCGCATGAACGGAGAACAAACCGGGTACAGATCCGTTCGCAATCAACGCCCCATTAAACAGACCGAGCATCAGATCTTAATCAAAACAAAACCAAAAAACAGACGCATGACAAGGCCTGAGATCTCGTCTCTTCCCTCCATGGACCCGGCGCCTAATCCAACAACGGGTAGGGACTAGCACACATGACAAAGCCAGAGAAGAGAGACCGGTGCTCACCTGAGACGGAGGAGAGGTGGAAGACGAAGGGCAGACGCGTGGCGGCGAGCAGGCAGGCAGCCGACGGGGATGATGATGGTGGGCAAGGGGGAAGGGATGGGGATGATGCAGTGGTGGCGTTTGTTGGGTGTTGTTGGTGTGGTGCGCGCAGAAAAAAGCCGAGGACGCGACGATATGGCCGCGCTTATAATAAAGGCAGCCGCCGGGGGCGCGCGGGACCGGAAGCTGGAGAGACGTGCGGTGGCGCCGCGGCCGCGCGAAAATGGGCTGCAGCCACCCCGCGGGGAAACGACTGTCTCTTTCCGGCTTGGCAGCAGTTGTGATATTTTTTGTTCCATCCAAAAAATTTAATCAATTTTGTTTCATTACAAATTTTCATGTAACATTCTTTTTCTTGAATTGCAACAAACTTACAATAACATTGATTTAATTTAGAGGTCTCTGTATTGATTTAGATAATATTAAAGAGTGTTTCACGATGGATTCGAGTTGGTTTTAAAATTGTACTGATCAGACTATTACAATGATCATAGCACTGCTGTAGTAACTGCTACTATTTGTAAATGACATCAGTTTCATTAGTCCTGAAGTTAAAAAGTTAGATTAGATAGTATTTTCATCGTATTGTATAGCACATTCTTGCTCGTAAGTTTCAAATTATTTTCATGCAATGACATCAGCTTCATTATGAAGAAGAAGAAGTTTGTGAATAATATTGGTCTGATCGAAAAATTTTCTATGGGAAGAACTCAATATAGTGTTACCAGCAAAGGTTTGAGGCGTGTTTGCCTGACGGACAGGTTTTATAGTAGCACTGCTAGTATTTGTACTGGGTACGGAGTGTGAGGTAAGCGAAGCCACGCATGCATTTTTATGCGATTTGAGGTGGAGGCGGCGCAACGTTAGCGCGGCATTGGGGGGATCGGTGGGTGACAGTAACACTTAACCAACAGAGAGAGGCAGAGAGAGAGAGAGGGCTCGGGCCCACACGCCTCAGGACAATACTGCTGTTCGGTCCCACTTGTCAGTGGGACAGCACGCGGTGCAAGCGCCGCGCATGGCGGCAGCGGTTCGCCACCGTCCGTGGTGCGCGCGCCGGTGGGACCCGCCTCCTCGATTCCGTCCCGTTGTATACTGCTGATGTCGATGAGCTGGGCGAAGGAAAGGCGTCTTCTGCCTCATCTGAAAAGGCAGCGCACCCCCACTTTTAGTAAATCCTTTTGATAAAAAGTAACCTTCTTGTCTAATGAATTTCTATTATCGACAAAAAAAAGAAAAGAAAAGGGAAGCTCGCTTAGATTAGATGCCGTGTGTTTTGGGTATTGACCGGAGCAATGGCCCGGCTTAACGAGCTCTCCATGGCCGCCCCTTTGCTCCTGACCGAACAAATTCTTTGTTCCTGCTGTGCCCGAGGATGGACGGACGGATACACAAGTCAGTCATTCGTGAGCAATCGGCATTCTGCAATGGCGAATCTATCAATCCATCCATCCAATAATGCTGTGACCTGTCTTGTGCATCTCAGCGCCTACTGCTGCTGTGTGGGTAGCTGAGTAGCCATTCTTTTTCCTTGTCCTCTTTCTTAGAGTGGCCAAGTGCTCCACTACAAAGGTGCAATTTAGCCATCCTTTCCTACATACACTAACCGATTCGGCCATGCAGGATTTGACTATTCAAATTGTATTCACCTGATATGGAACACCAGATATTTTCTGCACCGAAAGCAAATCCCCCATGTCTATACTACCATATGTTCTATTCTGGGTATGATATATTTCCTCCTTTCTAAAATATAAATATTATCATCATTGGAAATTTAAAAACTTGATTACTATATATTCATCCAATCGGAATGAAGTTGAACATTCGGCTCTATAACAATTCCCTTGTCTTTAATCATAAAATTACATAAGTAAGTTATATTTAGTATATCTAATAATAAAATATGTTATAATAATGTAAATAAGATTTCTACAAACTTTTAAATAAAATATAATCAAACCGATATTTAGAAATCAACAAATACTCATATTTTAGGATAGAAGGTACTGCGTACAGCAACACCACATCGACGTCCAAATCAGAGCCGCCGTTTCGGTGCCATACCAAGTAATTTTGGTGCGGAGAAAGCATATCCTTTCCTGATACCGCCTACATTCTCTTCCCTATGAATTTCAGATCGCTTTTTCCCTTTTGCTGTCTCACTCCACTTTCACGGGCTTGCTACTCTGTTCTCATCGCTTATGACACGCTACTGTTGTTAATTTGTTGCCGTGTCAAAACAAAGATGCAACTATTATGGACTACTAAACTGATCTTAAATAAAAGCCTATCTTATATTGACAGACGCATTTCATTACTTATTATATGCTTTATCATTAAGCCCATGTTGATACTCATAACGTGGTAACGTGATGCCTTGTGTCCATCTCTAGTGTTCCTGTCATGTTACTTGATGCCAGGAATCTTTCCCTAGTAGACGGCGCCTTCCCTTCACGGTTTGATGCCTTTTCTTGCTGATCTGCCGTGCCACTTGTTTCCTTGTCAGCTTTACATGTCAATTCGAATTAGACAACGTGTCTGCCTCTTTATTTTCTGCAATCGTTCTTTCATTTTTGTTCTTCCGTTTTCAATCCACTACTCTATGGCCCTGTTCGTTTCCTACCCTTTAAAATTTAGCATCGTCACATCAAAGAGAATCTTACTATTTATGAATATTTTAATCAATTTAATGATAAAACTCTATTGATAGATTGGTGCTAATTTTCGAGATGAATCTAATGAGCTTAATTAATTTAGGTTTTGCTAAAGTGATGCTACAGATGAACCGTCTTCTAATCATGACTTAATCAACCTCATTAGATTCGTCTCGTAAATTAGTCTAGTGACCTGTAATTTATTTTATAATTAAACTTTATTTAGTACTCTTAAATAGTAAGATTCTTTTTGACGTGACAGCTATAAAATTTAGACCCCATAAAACGAACACACCCATTCTGAATGTCCTTTTAGCAAGCGATGTTGGAGGCCTTGGCTGGAGGTCGCTAAACATTGAATGGAACTTATCGAGTGCAACCTGAGACTATCCGCACCGGGATACTTTAAGGCAACCTGCAGTCATCGATATGCCGTATAGGACGCTGCACCGAGCTACTCGGGAAGCCAACGCCACGGTCCCGGATGGCCTCCCGAACGCTAGATTGGGCGTTGTCCCGGACGTACGGCACGCGTTGACGTGGCACGGGGCCCGCGCCACCCAACCACCCGTCGAAGAGGAGAGAGAGCGAGATGGCCGGGAGAGAGGCTCGCTGCCGCGTAGTGAAGATGGCCATGGAGAGAGAGGTCCCCGTGGCACCTTCCCCGCAGCGGGGAGGCGGGCCCGGCGGCTTCGCGGCGGCCCTCGGCGTGGTGGAGGCCGGATCCGGCCAACGACGGGTGCGGCGGGCGGTGGGCGGCCGGATCCGCGCCCCGCGGCAAGGCGGCGGCGCGCGCACGGAGCGAGCGAGCCCGGCGGAGGCGGCGCAGGGGAGGCGGAAGGGCGGCGATGCGCGCAGCGCGCACGGTGGCGAGGCAAGCTCGGCCGGTGGAGGCGGCGCTCGAGGGAGGAGGGGGTCGGCGGCGGCGCCGCGCATGGTTAGAGGGGCCGAGCGGCGGTCCGTGCGGCGATGGAGGACGCGGGCCTCGACGGCGCATGGAGAGAGGAGGGAGGCGGAGGAGCCCGGCCCGCACCGGATCCGGTGCGGCTCGGGCACGCTCGACGGCGGAGGAGGGCTTGGAGCAGCGGGGATGGCGGCCCGACGGCGCGCTTGGGAGGAGATCCGGCGGTGGAGGCGGTTCCGGCCCGGCGCGCGCTAGGGGAGGCGAGCCCGCCGGTGGCGGCGCGCGCGGGCGAGCCCGGATGGATCCGCGCCCGGGCGGCCGGAGGCGGCGCACGCGGGGTGAGCCCGGGTGAGCTGCGGCGCAAGGGGGAGGAGGAGGGAGATGTCGGGAAGACGGAGCCGATGCACGGAGGAAACCGGGAGAGAGGGAGAGGAGAGGGAGAAGAAAAAGGAAAAGAAAGAAGGGAAAAGAAAAAGGAAAAGAAAGAAGGGAAAAGAAAAAGGAAGAAAAAGGAAGAAAAAAGGAAAAGGGAAAAGAAAAAGAAAAATTTATATTATTTAATTGAATTGTTACACTATTGTAATAAAAAGGAAAGAAGTGAAAAAAGAAAAGGAAAAGGAAGGAGGAGAGATAAAATGAGGTAGTAGTTGTGGATGGTTGAATAAAATATTGGGTAGTTGGTATAGAGGATGAATATAGAGTATGAACGGGTGCAGAAAAGCTGGATATAGAGAAGAGAATTTTCTTGACTAGGATGGAATATTCCTTTTAGAGAATGAAAATAGAGTATGACGAGTGCGAGATAGTCCGATGCAATGCTCGTGGAAGCAAGAAACACTTTCAACTTCAAAATCTTTGGTGAAGTGATGATTGCCGGCTACTGCACAATCTAGTGTCACAGGAACAACATCCCTTATATTTAACAATGCAAACATATCACTCGTCAGATGGAAATCCCATTTCAGAGAGGAATTAACTCGGATTGGCAAACCTGCCAAAAGCTTGCTGTGAAATCTGTGTTAGATGCTTTTTTAATGTAATCTAGCCGAACTCTTTTCTTATAGGGTTTTTTCTTGAGCCTAAGGCCTTGTAAAGTGTACATGAATCTTTAAAATTTATAAAAATCAAGTAAGAATCTTTTGATTTCGCTAAAAAAAATTCACTATTGAACAACAAATGTATCGTTTGTAAGGAACACAAGAAGGTGGCCAAATCTTGCTTTCTACCTGATGCACAGCAGCATACGAAAAGCAGCAGCAATACCATAAAGCAACACATGACAATCGTATGGTTGATCAGGTGACCGCCATGGATATGTGACGTCATGGATGACGTTAGCATCCTCAATCAACTTTTCTCTACTGGACACCGGCAGGTCAGATCCATCTGTCTCTCTGTGTTAGCTAGTGTTATGAAAACCCTTAGATAATGCACATTGTTTACCCTTACCCATTATCTAAAAAAAGTATAATCGCCGCCTTTGCGTTGCGACGAGGAGACGGCTCGAGATCTTATTTTCGTGTTGATCAACGGTGACGGTGTGCGCGGCGATCTTCTCACACCGGCGGTGGAAACCCAAGAAAGGGTGATATAAAAATGAGATCTCGGGCACTTGACTGTTGTTTGACCTGGCCTCCTTTCCATTTTCCGATAGGGTACATGCGTTGCAATGACCATTGGTTTCTTCATGGAGCTACTTGTTGGCACCAAGGGTCGGCTGTGTATGCATTTTTTTAGCTGTTGTGAAGGATGCATACGAAACAGGGGAAGAGAAACAAACTGTGAACGTGATCACATTCTCTTTTTTTTTTAATGATCGGTTGTTGGGATAACCTATGTGAAGATGATGATAACCTGTTTATATTAATAATCTGCCTGCATGTTGAAATGTTCCACATACCACATGCCAGCAAGACTTTGCACCTAGTACTACTACTTTTCAGGCATTGCAATTTGCTTCACGCCGTCTACTCCACCCCATTCTGCTAGCCACGAAGAATGCATAGGATGAGAGGGATTATCTACTTTTACATTCTCTCTCTCCTAACAAGACAAAATGCATCTTTTTGTTTGCATAGAATGTTGGAGACCGATTTAGCAATGCACAGTGTCAAATAAGATGCAAAAATGGATTTGCATCCTCTTGTTGAAGTTAGTCTTAGAGAGGGAAAGGCAACAAAAGCCCGCCTTCAGTTTTCTTGTTGAAGTTGACACCATAATTTAAAACTGACGATATGAAGCTCACTATTAGCAGAGAAGGAGCTCGTGTGCAAATTGAAGTGCGATTCAGGCATAAAGTAACAGAAGCAGAGGACGTACTGAACTTGTCCACTGATTCCGGTCAAACAAACACGATACGGCGAATCGAAGGAAGTTTATACGCGCTCCGTACAGATATTTTACTGAAGATGTTTACAGGCCTCACAATTTGCCAGTTTTCAAAGAAGGCCAGGTGGGTAGCCATATTCCTATTCGCGTTTCTGCCTCATCTACCCAGTGTTGTGAGTGCCTGCCTACTCCGGCTATATTGCTAGGTAGCCATATTCCATCCAGTTTTCGTATTGCTACATGATATCATTAGAGATGAGAGAACCTCATATACAGCGTGAAGTGGCATCATGGCCGCATTCGTCATGGGCATGCTCGGCATCTTCGCCATGCCATGGACATGGAGGCTACTTGTCCTGCCAGCAGCTCAACTCACTCCGTCCCATGCCAGGCTCGCGGGATAATACGAGGCCCTTTGGGCTCAACCGCATCGATGGGCTGCGATCCCTTGTTTCCTCGTTATGGGCTGGGCTTTTTGGCGAAGAGTCCTTTGGATCTTGTACAAGTATAATAGGGTAGTTCTCAAAAAAAAAAGTTTAAATAGGGATAGTTCTCGAAATAAATAAATAAAAGTATAACTAGATATTTATGTATGGCAAAACATATATAGATATTAGGATAAGGATGAATACGTTGAGACAGATATTTTGGTTAGAAGAGTGTGTAATGTTGCCACATGACAATGTCCTATAGATCATGTACAAATATAAATAGGTGTGTCTCCAGATCCGTAAGATGCATGACTTGGAGTGTCATTTGAGTCCATATAGCATGGCAAGGTTTCCATGTGTCCTAGTGTCTATGTGTGAGTCATAGGTAGCCACCCACAAGAAGAGTGCACCACATCAAGTTTCTACTCGTGAATAAAGGTTGAGTTCTTTTTGTAGAGAGTCACTCCTAAGTTAACATAGTAGAGCGAAGTTTTCCTCCATACTAAAAGATGTCGAGTTTGGATCCACAAAAGAAGTGGTATCACATTAGTTTAGTACTAGACGTGATGGAGTGGAATATCTAATATTTAAAATGTATAAACAGAATAATACTTTTATTATTGTATGAGATATATGTGTACCTAGACAACGATTTGAGCACTACCTCTATACCGCATGGTTTTTATGACATGCTTTCGAAACCCCTAATTAGATAATATTGTATTGTTAACTTATCCGTTAAGAAAGTTATTTGAAAAATAAAATTTTACAAAGTAATAATAGAAATATTAAAGTCACCAAATATACCAGGTGATTCGAACACCATCTTATCATGCATCTCCTTCTCATCCTTCTCATGGTCAACAGTCTAATAATCAAATTTTTATTAATAATATAATTTCATTATTATCATTTAAGTTTATATTGAGATTAAGTGCAAAAACATTGGTGCAAGACTTAATGCGTGCAACAAAGTCAAATGTTACATTAGTCTCGTGAAAGCAAGTTTGTTCGGGTGTGACATTAATGAACATTAGCACTTTTCAACATATGGACAATAAGCCTAGCTTGAAACATATTCATTTTCTGTAAAAAACATTTATAATTTTTTAGCATGTATTTAAATATTATGTTTACAACAAGAACAAAAATTTTAACTAATAATTTTCTTTTACTAACATAGAGTAGCCTAGAATAAACTAGTATAGGGGCATATGCCCCTTCACTCTTTAAATAAACTATTGTTGTACATGGACATACAAATTAGCGTTATGTTTGTCATATATTTAGGCAATATCGTAGCACATAACACTATAAATCTATTTTTCATATGCTTAGGGAATAAGTGAATCAAGGTTTCGTGTTTAATGCAATACAAACACTCAAAGGCAGAGGCATGAATCACATGCTAAAAAATTGATCTGATTGTTTGATGGCAGTGTGTAGCACTGAGTTGGCTTCTCGACGACCTGTTGAGTCGGACAAGAGGATGAGATGGTGTTCCATTGTGCGCCGTGAATGGCGAGCGGCGTGGACGGCTGAGATCCGGTCCGGCGAGATGCAGGCGCATGATGGTGTCCATTCTTAGGCAAGTAGTATCGTGTCCTCTCCTTTGGCAAGGAGGAGGAGGAGGAGGAGGAGCAGGAAGGATTGAGGAGGCCATGGAGCAGCTGCGTCAGGTGGGCGAGGCCCTGGGCGGCATCCACGCGCTCATGTCCTTGGCCGACGACAGCCTCCGCATCAACCCGCGGCAGTGCCGGCTCCTGGCCGACGCGTGCGCGCAGGCCTTGGGCGCCGTGGCCGGCGAGGTGCGCGCCCACCTGCGGTTCGAGGAGCGCGGCGCGAAATGGAAGCCCCTGGAGTCGCCGCTGCGCGAGCTCCACCGCGCCGTGCGCGACGCCGAGGGCTTCGTGCGGCACTGCCTCGTGGACCCGCGGGAACCCGTGTGGTGGGCCCGCGCCGCCGCGTCGACGCACGGCGCCGACCTGTGCGTGGAGGTCCACATGCACAACCTGCTGTGGTGCGTCGCCGTGGTGCTGGAGGCCGTGGAGGCGGTTGCGGTTGCGGAGGTGTCTGGGGATCCCGAGGAGATGGCGAGGAGAAGGCTGGTGTTCGGCAAGGATTACGAGCGGGACATGCTGGATCCCAGGCTGTTCCGGCAGAGGCTCGGCGCGCGGTACCTCGCCACGCAGGAGATGGCGGCGAGAATGGACATGGCGGGGAAGGAGGACCGGTGGCTCCTGGCGCAGATGCTCGAGGAACGAAAACGAAAGAGCTCCTGGACGCGGCACGAGCACCGGCTCGCCGACGTCCTGATCGCGCCGCGGGGGACAATCCACCCGGCGTCGATTCTCCAGCAGGGCGGCCTGCAGTTCCAGATCCGGCGGCGCGTCGCGGGGAACCTGAACCTCAAGGAGGCGCAGTGGCTGGGGAGGCGTTCGCGGTGAGGCACCTGGTGGGCGTGGACATCTCCGACGCGGCGGTGGCCGGCGAGGTCGCGCTGCTGACGTCGGTGGCGCACCCGAACGTGGCGCACTGCCGGTACTGCTTCCACGACGAGGAGCGGAGAGAGCTGTTCCTGGTCATGGACCAGCTGATGGGCAAGGACCTCGGCAGCTACGTCAAGGAGGTGAGCAGCGCCAAGCGCCGGATCCCCTTGTCCCAGATTGTGGCGGTGGACGTGATGCTGCAGATCGCGCGCGGCATGGAGTACCTGCACGCCAAGAAGATGTACCACGGCGACCTCAACCCGTGCAACGTCCTCGTCAGGGCGCGGCACGGGGATCCGCAGCAGCTGCACGTCAAGGTGGCCGGCTTCGGCTCCTGCAGGCCCGGCAGCAATCCGTGCATCTGGTACGCGCCCGAGGTGCTCTTCGGGCAGGAGCGACCAGGAGCAGCACAAGGACAAGGCTGACGTGTACAGCTTCTCCATGCTGTGCTTCGAGCTTCTGACGGGGAAGATCCCGTTCGAGGACAGCCACCTGCAGGGCGAGCACATGAGCAACAACATCCGGGCCGGGGAACGCCCGCTCTTCCCCTTCCAGACGCCCAAATACCTCACCAGCCTCACCAAGCGCTGCTGGCACGCCGACCCCGCGCAGCGCCCGCCATTCTCCTCCATCTGCCGCCTCCTCCGCAACGTCAAGCGCCACCTCCTCCTCATCAACCCGGACCCTATGCCCTTGGATTACCTCGACATCGAGGCCAACCTGCTCAGGAGGTTCCCGGCGTGGCAGGGGAACGACGCCGCGCCGCGTGTCGCCGACGTTCCGTTCCACATGTTCGCGTACCGGGTCATGGAGAAGGAGAGGATCAACAGCCAGCAGCAGCGACGGGGACGATGCCAGTATTAGCAGCTTCGGCACCGTGCTCACGGACCCGGGCGCCACCTCATGGTCGCTACCGGAACGGACCACCACACCCAAAAAGGCCTCGTCGCCGAGGAAGGTCACCTCCAGGCTAGCAGGCAATATACTCTTTTGCCCGTGCTGCTTCCCCAACTCGCAAGGGTATTACTCATTGTTTGCGGTAATATGCAGGGCCGCCGCACAAGTCGAGGTCCATGGGCGCCGTCAGGCCGCCGCAGATCGCAGCCAGGCGGACGCCCAGGATTAAGTCCGACGGCCAACTCAATTCTCCCATTCTACCTTCGCGGCGCCGCGCATCCATCGCTGGCCATCTTTCAGATTCCGAGCTAGCTTAATTAGGACTGCATCACTTCTGTTTTTCGATTTTGCCGTTAATGTAGACTCATGCTAAGCTCATCATTGCTATACAATTGCTCGCAGACATTGCAATCGGAGAATACTAACTGATTATGCCGTGTGTACCATATCTTCAATCATGGTGAAAAAATAATCTCCACTGAAAGAACTGCAAGCATTGACAAAAACGCAGCCACCACAACAAACAAAGCCTACCAAAAGGCAGCCACAAGTGGATTCAAAAAAAAAAAAAACAGCTGAACCCCATGTTATACTAAGGAAATCATCAGAATCACTATCAGCAGCACACAATACTGCTGTAAGTTCAATCTCGATACAACAATATCGAATAGACTTTATGAGTTAGCCAAATGCTCAAAGCTTTACAGCCAACTTATTATTTTCCATGATCCAGCAACAATTTAGGACCTGAAGCTAGCAGAGGATATATCAACATGGGCTGAGAGGGCCACCTTATGCTGAATGAAGCGGAGCCACAGTCATATCCTTCTACTTGCCCTGCCTACAAAAACACAACTCCCAACACCTACAAAAATAGCACTTGATAACGCCCATCACTAACCCCACTTCTTCAGTCTGATATCCTCATCTCTACTCCTAGCACATCCTTCACAACCTCGTAAGTGACAAACGCAATGGCAATTGAGGGCACCACCTGGGGCAACGACAACAAGATTAGATGTTAATTCAAACAGCGTTCAGAAATCCCAAAGTTCATAGAAGTTTCCTTTAGCCATATTACCTTCACCGAATTAGGCACAAGACCCTTGTACAGAGCACCAAAACCTTCATAACGAACAGTTTTCCTGAATGCATCAATCATGCCATTATACTGGAGTGCCTCTTTGCTTTGTCCAGTAATAATAGAATCTGCATGGTTCCAACCAACCATCTGCATCCTTCTCCTGATCACATCAAGAGGGTATGCAACAGTCTGGCCAATAGTTCCAGCAACAGCTCCACATCCAAGCCTAGTAACCACATGCAGCTCATTATCCTTCGCGAGTCCAAATGGATTTTTCTGGAGTAGCCAATCCTTGAGAGACTCGTATACTGCAAAGTTCAGACCAACATATGGAACCTGCATAAAGATACCAAAGCATATACGGTAAGGACCAATCATTAAGGTCCAAAGGCACAACTCTTATAACAAACATAATAGCTACAAGGAACATACAACTCCAATTACAGATGGAAGCCACCCTCTGTACAAAGCACGGAAGCCCTCCTCACGGTAGACGGTACCAAGTGCATGAAACATACCACGGTACTGGTAGGGAGACTTGTCTGTCTGCAGATGTCAAGAAAATAAGAAATGATATAAAAAATAGCAGCTCAAAGATAGTAAAAGAGGTTGACAGTGCTAGGAAATAAATAAACAATATAGTACCTGAACAGTAATCCTACCCCTAACCATATCCATCGGGTAAGTTGCAGACATGGCTATGATACCAGCACAGGCTCCAGCTCCAAGGCGTAAAACTGGACTCAGCTGAGCATCCTCTGCATCACAAAGTGTTAAATTCAGATATGGTTATCTAGAAAACACATCAAATCATCTAATCTGTAGCACTACAACAAGTAAGCAACTATTTTGTAAAGCACAATACAACTTATAATGATGAAAATATAGACTGGTATTAATCAGTTCTCAGCAGAAACTTTTGAACCACGTGTAGTACACAAATGTTAGTATGTGGAAAAAACTGTGTTGTATCTGGGGGAGTGCAAACAGAATTACCAAACCATGATTTCAGAATTGTGACATTAATGAACTAGCAAAAGACATTTGGTTTGAAGTGCTAACATGGGTGCTAATGTTCTACCTGTTTTCCCATTTATATACAATACAGAAAAAAACTGTTAGATTCCAAATTTTAGCAACACACCAATAGGTTGATCAAGAAAGAGTGGAACATTTTCAGGCAAAAAGTAGGTACGACAAGTTGCCACAAGAAATAATCACAAATCTCAATTGAATATAAATAAATACACAGAAAATTAATTTTAAAGCAGAAGGGATACCTTGCCCAGTTTGTTGGCGATAAAGAAACAAAATTCCCCTGTAAGAAAAAGGCAAAGAAAGGCAACATGTCAATACTGCTTTACTTTGCATATAGCACATATGAGCAGCAGAGCAAAAAGATGGTTTCCAATCGATCTAAAGAACAGGCAGGTGGTACTAGAACAGGAAACTGTATAGTAGTTGCAAACAAGAACATACCTTGATGCCTGCTCATAGCTAAAAAACTTCACGGCGGAATTGGGAACAATCCTTGCACAATTCGTACCATTGCCCTTGAAAAGACCGCGGAGACCTTCTGTTCGCCATATATACTTCAGACCTTGAACTGTACCATTGTACTTGATGCTGTGAGGATTTTGGACCTGCATAACCAGTACAAATTAATAAAGAGGTCAAATCCAGATAATGCAGGCATACCCATCGTATATGTGCAAAGTCCATTAGCACCTTGGTAACTTCATTGATAACCAACTAGGTTAATCACTGAATTAAATTAAGGCAGATCCACAATGCAATCACCTTAACATTTTATTACAATGTTTCAATACTAGCAACGTGAGTAGCCTACTACATCAAAAGGGTATCATTATCATGAACGCTACAGAAATAAGGCAACCTACTTGCATTAGTAAAAGTAATATACATGTCTTCCAATAAGAGTTGATAGAGCTTTAGAGTATATTAAAGTGGTGGTAATTTTCATTTCCATACAATTAGCAACAGACCATTCACAACGAATTACTACTTATTATATACAGGAAATATCTCAGATCAGATGAGTCCATTATAGCCCATACTTTTAAGCCCTCTGAACTACTGCATAGTGATCTGTGCCATGCCATCCTGATTCGTAAAGGATTAACACAAAAAAGGTTGTGGCCATAGTTGTGGCCTTGTGGGCTTGTGACACAGCAAAAAGAAGAAATTTATGGGGAAAAACAATTAACCCTGTTATCTAATACACTAATAAGTCATTACACAATAACAGAAAAGAAAGGAAACTCACCTGAAGCAAGATTTTCAATCTCTCAAGTGGAGCTACAGCAGTTCGTGACCTGTGTAAAACATAAAAATAAAGTGATTCAGAACAACAGTAGTTGCCAATAATAGATCTTGATAAACATTTTTTATCTAAATATCCATAGGCATTAAGAGATTTTTAATTGTATGTGTGTTTTTAGGCATGCTATATTCCAAAAATGACCTAGACAAATAAATAAAGTAAATTATTATGCTCCAGCTTCATATAGCTACAATAAGATTTTTCAGGTAGTTGCCCAGTCTTAACAGAGGAAGCAAAGATAAAGTTGGCATGGTCTTCTAGCAACCAAATACATCACATAAAGTAAACAATGGTAGGTATAGTGGTTCATATATTTAGAAGACAATTGATGAAGAAAAAGTCAAAATTCGGAAAAATGCTGAGCACACTGAAATACAATCACAAGATGGAAAGTTATCTGAACCCGACATCAACACAAAACAGGTAACAACATGATACGTCATTCCTTTTGGGGTCGATTTGTCGACTACCGACCAAACCAAATAGACACATTAATAAGTCGGGAAAACACGTGTTAAATTCTTTCTTTGCCAAAGGTAATCGAGGACACTTTGACATATCGCGACACATTTAACAACATTAAGTAAATGGAAGTAAAAAGCATGAAGTGATAAGCTGTGAATTTACGCTTGGGCCAATATTGGCTCGTCCACTGTTATCACAACTACCTAACACTAATGTGCACCTGAACCTGTTGCAGTCGAATCTATCTGTAAAATTAATAACAGATCACTAACAGAAACAATTGTTCTAATTTAGATCAATCTATTCACAAGGTATGGATAAGTTATAATCCGAACAGGCAGTGGCACAATAAAGACGAGAAATGTGTTGCCCCCTCATGGTTTCCCTGGGAATCCAACCAACAGACAGGTCAACTAAACAAGATCTAAATGGCTTTCGTGTAGGGTTTAAGGCCGTTCCAATCCACACAGATCACACGGGCTGGCACGAGACGATCGCGACGCCTACTGGAGCGGCGGCAATCACGCACACGTCAGAGAGCCTACTAGGCACGGAAACCCTGAATTCCCTAAACCTCGAGGAGCACGACACCAACACGGATCAAGCCCCAATCTAACAACAAATTGCACCTAGTAGAATCGAATCCACTCCGGCAGGCACCCACTGAGCTCGGCACATGAAGATGAATCGGAATTGGAAAGGTCGGACGAGTAAGAGGATCGGGGCGGGAAGTGGAACTCACACTCCCCCAGCGACGCCCCCGGCGACGAGCGACTTGCAGATGGTGAGGAGCTGGTGTCCGGGGCCCTTGACATCCTCGCGCGCGCGCTTCGCCTCCTCCGCCAGGTTGACGATGGTTGTGACGGCGGTGTCTCCCCTGGTCTTGCCCACCACGTCCTCCGACGCCATCACTCTCCTCTGCCGCTAGCGTCGCTGGACCCCTCACCCGCCCGGATCACCGAAGCGGAGGAGGAGGAGGTCGTGGTGGCCGCCGAGACGGGCCCGGCTCGGGTCGGGGTTTTGGCGGCGGCGGCGGCGGCGGCGCGGGGTGGAAGGGGGCGTGCGCGTGCGGTGAGGAGGAGGCAGATGCGCGAGGGGGAGAGGTGGTGGGTATTAACTTGTTTCGGCGTCTGGTGGTGGACGTGATTAGCCCTTCCGCTTTAGCACGGAAACTGTTAGATGCACGCAACTGCAGGCTACACTCTGACTTGAACGCGTGGGCCATCAAGGGAATGTGGGTCAAGTGGGGCCACCGTTGCAGGTGGTGAGTTTACTGCAAAGAGTGCGTGGAGCATTTGGAGCCCTGGACGGGGAGATCTCGCCGTCCATGCTCATCCCCTCGCGGGATCATCATCGTGATGGACGAATCGGTCCCACATGTCAGCCTGATGGCAAAGCACTGTATTACTACTGGCCAGGCCAGGTGGTTAACGGAAACCTAGATCCGACGGGACGGCGTGCTCCCGGCCTGCTGGGCTCTTCCTGATCAATGGCGGACCGGACCTCCCAGTCCCGGCCCTTTTTCATGCTGCGTTTTGCTCCCGCTAAAAGAAATCATATCGATTTTTTTGGCATGTGTAAAATGTATTTCTGTATATATTTTAAGTAAATATTAAAATTATTTCGCTATACAAAAAATATATGTGTTGCACGGACGATATGCTCTTGGCTTTCGTTGGAATTTTTTTTGAATTACGTATTTGTGCATATAAGTTGTCTAGATCATTTCATGCCTATTATTTTGGTACATAAAAGGGTACATTGCTTGGTACATAAGGCAAGGAGAGAGTTTGGTACCGAAATGGCCATTTGGTACTCTTCTTTCCTCTTCTACAGAAAACTAAATAGAACTACTAATAATGGCCCAAGTGTTTGGTGGGGATCATGCTCTCCATTTGTGTGGCACTCACCATGCCAAGGAAGTACTACTCCAGCCCTCCACACGTTCTAAAGTGAACATAACTCGCCCGTTTGTCATTTAATGTGTGTGTTGGTGCTACAAATGTTCGTTCTTCTATTACCAAATATTTGCATTTGAAAATATCATGTTTGTTCACAATGGGAGCTCCATTCTCAACAAATAAGGTGTCAAGTAAGTAATTTTGATGATGTGGCAAGGAATTCACTAGTAGAGAGAAGAGAGGGATTTTCATCTATATGAAACCATGTCTATACTTGTTTTCAAATTATTTCTCTCTTGCATATTGTACCTAGAAAACAACACAATGAAGTTATGCATTGTATGAGCAATTTCAATCATACTTCTTGCTTGTGTGACACTTTAGAAATAATAGAATGAAATATTCCATTAGGACTGGCCTAAGCCGTTTCAATTAGCACTATTTTTCAGACTTTGATGGTGGAGAGATGTGGACTGATATTTGGCCCTTGCTGCTGGAATGAGCCAAAGAAGCACATATCTCTATGGACCACCGGTGCAGTAGTTACTAGTACGGTGGGGTGCGAAGCCGTGCTGTTGTGGATAAACACGGCCTCCGCTCCGGAAAGCATGGACGCCGTTGGTTCGGCAGCGACGGAGGCGCGTCCTGGATCACGAAAATTTGTTGGAGAAAAATAATGACAAAATATTTTTAATTTGGTTGTCGCCGTCCGAGGGTGCCACGCAAGGCGGAGGAAGCGAAGGACTTGGAGGCCCGTCACTTTCCTGTCCAGTCCAGAGAAGTCAGCCAGGAAAAAGGCTGCAAGTGGCACGGGTCCAGCCTTGTGTTTGGGCCTCTGCCGATAAGGAGCTGATGCGCGCGTACGGTACGGATGACCACGATGGGCTACATGATAGCAACATTCACGTTCCGTGGACTACTTAAACATCAGCCCAACGGACTGTTTCCTTGGTTTTATTTGGACCTTAAACCCAAATAGAATGCACCCAAGGCCCAACCCAAATACTTCCTAAGCAGTCTGCCCGCTTCTGTTTCTGCAGGCGTCCCGTCCCTTCGTCACGGTCTCCATGTCCATGTCCCCGTGTTTTGTTTCTCAGCAAGTTCCACCATCCTCTTCCATTTGGTATACACGTCTAAGGTTCACAAAATCACGTACCGCTCGGCTTTTAATATTGCAAAGTGCACAGGTTTGATTTCCAGCGAAAACCGATCATCTAATTAAATCGAGTTGGGCCGGTTTCACTAGTTACCACCCACAAAAACCGAGCGGTTTTCAACGGTTTTATTAACCGGATACACATAGGCATCTTAGACGACAAGGGAAAACCGATGCCGGGCGGTGTTAAAATCCATCCCAGACTTTTTTTTCCTTTTCTTTGCATTTTTTCTTCTAGAGGAATTAAAATAAGGTTGTGCACGCTAGAACAAGTACTACTCCTCCGTTTCAAATTATAAGACGTTTTTGACTTTCGGAGATTATGTTTGACCGCTCGTCTTATTCAAAATTTTTGTGTAAATATACAAATAAATAAGTCATTTGCAAAATATCATTAATAATAAAATAAATCATAATCAAATTAATAACATTTGCAAAAATTTTTTGAATAAGACGAACGGTCAAACGCGAAGTCCGAAAGTCAAAACGTCTTATAATTTGAAAGAGAGGGAGTACTTATTACTAGTATATGCTAGTAGCTATTATCACTTTGCTACATACCAGATTAGTATCTCTATCAAAAATTAAGGAATTATAAGGCATCAATTAATTAAGATGCATGGGTCACCCGAAAAAAAAAAGATGCATGGGAATCTTTTCTGGTCCTTTGCATAGATATATATACCAATTTCGACATGTGATTCGTGTGAAGTGGACCAAGCTCTCCTCCGGCCAACAAACACTCTAGTCTCTTGGTCGGCGGTGTTTCAACAATGTCATATCTTGGCCCCCAGGAGCATTATCCTACCATTACCTACCGTACCCGTACACATTTTCTTTCTAAAAGGCAGGCAGCATGCATCTCTGCGTTTCAAAGACTACTACTTAGAGGACTGTAAAAATATCAAGTTTAGAGATGTATACACGTTTTTCAAATTTATATGTATACATGCTTTGATTGCATGACCAATCAGTTGTCATTCATAATATCTTTTGCAAATCCTGTTTTAACCATTTTGTGCGTCTAACTTAATTAGTACAGTATTTATAATTTGAAGTGTTATATATATATATATATATATATATATATTGCTCACCCGAGTTTAAAGTTTTATAACAGAAAATGCATCGTATATATTTGGTACAAAATGTTAGTATTCAACAGATGTGCAAATATGTCAATTTATCATTCCCTGTGGTATTGTGGTTCTAGATAAGACCATTCTTCTAACATATACTACTTCGTTCTAAAAATGTTGTCGCTATTGACTTACGTCACGATTGACCATTTCTCTTATTCATATTTTTTAAATATCATATATTTTATTAAAATGTAGTTTATCACTAGACATATTATCTAAAATTATGTACATTTGAACTAATATTTAAGATGAACCATCAAAAACTTCAACGACAACAACAATTTTGGAACCAAGGGAGTATAGCGGTATTGCGTTGTTGCGTGTGCGTGTATGTGAGTAGCGCCATGTTTTGGTCACTGACTGCAGTGTTGTTACACACAGGCACAACCCCACAACACAGGAGCATATATGCTTGTAAACTGAACCCAGTGGCTCCACTCTTGCATCTAGCAATTGGTTCTTTTCACTGCATTATTGTGAATCAATGTTTGACTTTTGTTTGGTCCAAAAAATTATTATAGAAGCAATGCCTATGGTTGGGCTTTCCCTGCCCTTCTTTACTCCTTGATTGATTGATCGGTTGTCCAAGGCTCTCGTAGTTTTTGCAGCTGTGTTCAGGGACCGCATAAATCGACAATTCTCGCTCGCACCACCAATGTCATCTGTATTGGACGCCTTACCTTTTTAGTTGAGCACGAGGCTTAATATTTACGTGCCACTTAGTTTATGATGACGTATTGTCCAATACAAATTAAATTCACTGTTTGATGAGCATAAGGGCTTTATATCTCTGTTCTATTGTCACTTTCTATTCATCGGCAATCTAGTGGGAGTTAGTTGAGACAGCTCTAGTCCTGTATTGAGCATTGTATAACACTTGTTTGGATTTTACCTTAGTAATATAGGATTATTATGTGTATGCTTGTCTGCATTGTTGTCCATCAGAGAGAATCATGAAATGAGACGGACCATGTTGCGAGAAAAGTAGCGCAAGGACAAATCATAAATTTAGGACGTTGCTACTTCCTCCGTCCCAAAATATTAAGTATTTATTGACTTCTAAACATCATGTTTGACTATTCGTCTATGACAAAAACATGGCTACTTGTTCCACGTGGTGCTCTTAACTATCGTTTTCCGTTATCAACAATCTTTCATGTTTGTAGGTACTAAGATGACATCCTTGCGTTATATAACTCTGATATATTGAGTTCTCTCTTACTATTATTCTTACCAAAAGTGATCCAAAATCTTATGTAAGTAGTGAATAATGACATGTGAAATGCCTCGGACATATTTATACATTCTAATAAAGTTGTGGACCTTGATGATGCTAAAAGGCAAGTTTAAATTATGTGTTTGTAATTAACAACTTTATGGACCTGGATGGCACCATTACACAAGTTCATAGATGCTCTTGTGTCATTTGCTAGTTCATGGATCTAGATGACACATCAGAACAAGTTTAAGGATGGTGTATTTTACTCTTTGCATAATTGTTTTGAATATGATCAAACATAATACTAAAATATTAACAAATGCTTATATTTTAGGATGGAGTAGTACAATATTTAGCAATGAATGGTACTTGATGATTGACGTCTGATGACTTAGAAGAAGCGTCACTGTAACATCAATTTATTTTTCTTGACTAATGTTTTTTTTTGCAAGGGTTTCTTGATTATGGTTAGGTCCTGCCCTTGCAAATTAAACTCAGACTTGCCATGTTGTTGACCTCTATCTATCTAGCTTAATTTGCTCTCATGAGCCATGAGTACTTGTGAGACAATGATATGTTTTCATTGAAACATACCTCAGTGCTAAAGTATGGCTTCCATCTAACAAAATCATGCGACGATCAAAAATCACTTTTTTTCTCTCTAGGCAACTGGTGAGTAGTAACTTCATGTTACACGCTCGGTTTTCTTTTTGACTTTGCCATGGATTATGGCTTTACCATGAAACCAGGGTTGTTTTTTTTAATCAAACCAGGGTTGTTGCAAAGTTGCAACTGCGTGCGGGTAATAATGATAGAGAAAGAACTAGTGGAGAGGTTTGTTGAAATCCATATACCGCCAACAAATGCAGTATTGAAATCAATAGTAGGAAATGTACGTACAATTAGATTTGATAGAAATGCATCGAAAAGCAGCCAGCAGAATAATCATCGGTGAGATTGTGTATCAGAGACAAGGAGAGATGATGCTGATGTTTGTCAGTCAACAGTTGTCGTACTTGCTACAGAGGTTCTGAACTGATGGGCGAAAGCTCAAATGTCGCAAAGATACAATGCATTGGTCTTCTCTGTTCTCATTCCTAGCATTTTTCCAATTACGGTAAACCCAGTACATATAGATGCCTGGCATTTTTTTCTTTGTTGGAAGTGAATTTTTGTTCTCAGGTAAAAAATATTTTTTCTTATATAAGTAATTCAACTAAAATCCCTTGTTTGGACAATGAAAATTTTTCCGAGGTCCCGTAAATGTTAGTGTAAAGACACACATTAGAGATTCGTATGCAGCATGTGATTCATGTAGGTAGTTAACTTTAAATCCACATATTGATAAAAAATAGACATATTGCCAAATAATTATTTAATCTGACATGTTTTTTCCCTTCCGATAACCAGTTACAAGAGCATCTCGAAACGCTGGATTTGTTTCTGACTAATTCTATCTTATTGGTTAATTTTGTGTCATCTTTTTGTCTCATCTGTTGGAGGTCTTGATAATTTGATACCCACACACATCATAAATTAACTGCTTCCACACGGATTAGTAATATTCAAAAATTAAGTATTAATCTCTGACTAACCTAATTATGGAACCTAATTTGAAATATGCTGCCCACGTGGTGACCCTTGTCCATCTTGACTTAGTTTTGTTAGGGAAAAAAAGCTCATTGTTTGAATTCGAGCCCTGATCTTGTCTCATCTGCTAACGCAGTACGGCGCGGCCACGCATATCATTGCTAACTAATCTAATGTTGCTTTGTCCAATATAATATAAACCCTTAATAACAACAATAAATAAAGAAGCTGTCCCTTTGTTGACCCAGACTTTGACCTTGTGCCTTGTTGGATCTCTGGTTTGCTCTCTCTGCTCGCGGGTACAGAATTACAGATAGACGATTGAGGTGTTCGACGAAAGTACAAGGGCTTGTTTGAATAATCGACTAGCTTGCTGCATCATAATGCATTATCTGAAGGCACCAAAAGACACACGGAGCCGCAAGTAGAATATAGGATTTGCATTTGGGGCACGCATAACTCATGTAATGATTAGGTTAGAGCACATGAAATGTTTATATTATTTCTGTCATCAGCACAACGTTGTAGGTTAGTTTATCTTGGGTGCTTGCGTCGGGAGTGCACGACTTATTGTTGCGCTCGCTAATAACTTATTATAGCTAACGGATGGAGGTGTTGAGCGGGACAAAGCGATGGATGGTAACCAGAAGCAACTGCGTTCTTTTCTTGAGACAGAGAAATGGTAACCGTGTCGAGCCATTAGCACGCTGGACGGCGCACGTGCACTGATCACGACGCATGTGGATTAGACCTGGAATGCATAACATCAGCTAGGCAACCATTTTAGGCATGCACCGTGTGGCTGTCTGAATGCGATGGTGATTAGATCGGTTGGCTCAACCAAACCTGAAGTCTCTGTGGTGTTTCAGTATTTTTTATCCCTTTTTCTCAGAATGATCATGGTTTTCATTACTTCTACTACTCTCTCCATTCCTATATATAAGCATTTCTAGAATCTCAAGATAAAAATAATCAAGAGGTTAGAAGACATATATACCCCTCATTTTACACTACTTGATCAATTCTCCATCCACCAACCAACCCATCATATTTTGTTTTATATGTAGAAATGCTTATATAATAGAACAAAATTTGAATCTCCTGAATGCTTACATATAGGAATGGAGGGAGTAGTATGTAAGAAGAAATAAACTTGAGCACTTTTGAACTTTTTCTGTTGCAAAGATGAGACAACTGCGCCAGGGATATACAGTAGTACTTCCTCCGATCCAGAAATGTAAGGATTTGTTGACTTTTAGACTTCATATTTGACTATTCAGTCTTATTCAAAATATTTGTGTAAATATAAAAATAAAAAATTCATATTTAAAATAGAAGCAAGACTAAATTAAATTATAATAAAATAAATAAATAAAATTATAAATTACTTGAATAAGACGAATGGTCAAACGTGATATCCGAAAGTCAACAAATGCTTACATTCTTGGACGGAGGAAGTACTAAAAAACAAACTAAAGAGGCCTAGTTAGTCAGTGACTCCACCCATGATTTTTGTCTGCATGCCGGGTGATGGAAAGCGACCGTGGCTTGGTGGATCATGCATAGATCACCTGATCGAGCAGCAGTGGATCATGGCGTCGCACACCTAATCGGAGACGAATTTGATCTCCTTTTTGCTCTCCTGTAATGGAGGAATGAAAGCTGAGTCTCTCTTTCTTTACTATTTGATATAACGACAGGGTCATCCCCGGTTACTTTTACAATACTAGTGGGACGCACACGGCCATTAGCAACGGCCTCCATTGGAACTTGGAAATGACTGATAGTGACAAGTTACTGTGCCCATGGCCGTAAAAATTTCAAAAACGACAGCGGAGGCGACATGACACGCGACGAATGAACGGGCTCTCTGCTGTACCAGTATATGGTAAAAACAATCTAATCTGGCCTGATTAATTAAGCTCACGCAAATGGCATTGCGCTACTTTTCTTTTTCGGCTGGCCGTGGGCAACCTACACAGCATCTGTGCAAATACTTGCACATACACAGCAAACACAGCCTTGGTTCTTGTCTCGGGTCGGACCAGATCGGCAGGCAGGCATCTCAACTTTAGCCGTAAATCAATCGCCTCTCATGGACCAGATAGGTTTACCATGGTGGCATTCCACTCAACTCCACTACAGCCACAGTCATCTCATCCATGTGCCCAGGTCGTCGTTCGACAGTGACTGCCGATGATGGCCTTGAGGGGTATTAGTACGTATACCGGCCGTACGGCTGTACATAGAACGATCTTCCTCTCATCGACCTGCATCTCCCTCCTCATCATTTTTTCTATTTCCGGCAGGGACGTACAGTGAAGTATCTGATCTTCACGTACACGTACGACTGGTGCTAAGGAGGACAGCACGTAGTACCTTTAATTAATTATTTTGAACCTAATCAATAAGTTTTCTTGCGATGTATCTAAAGAAGGGGTGCTGAAATTCCCACGATATGCCTACATTGACGAAAAGATATTGTCACTGTCTACTACTAGTATATTTCAGTTTGGCAGATACGATTCATGTATATATTTTGCAGCGGTGTCCCAAGTGGACTCTAAGTGCACACGTTCTGCAGTTACCTACCGTTCAAGCTTTCCACAGTAACATGTATTGAGTTGAGTGTGTAATATGTGCATTTTCGAATAAAAGTCTCGTATTTCATATATGGCGACTGATGTGAGTGGGATGTTATCCTTCTCCCTGCACGTCACTGCGCACCACGGAAAACACTAACATGGGAAAGTTGAGTGTTGTTGCCACTTGCAGTGCATACCAAAGATCAAATAAGAACAACAACAAATCATTGCTATTTCCGAAGAGAAAAGTTGAATATCGTGGGTGACAAAGGCGCAAACCATGTTTCTAATTCAAGCACATACACACGCGAATATCTGGCACATTATTCTTGCACCTCCTTGAGTGGAAGACAGCACATGAGACACTCACCAATAAGCGATCAAAACAGCACACACATGGATGGTTGCAAGCAATAAACATACCTCGAATTAGGGAAGTCTCTTCTATTTTCAAAAAAAAAACGTAGTATAGACTTGTTAATAGTTCAAATGACCACATCATCTGTCTTAACAAATAAGACAAATGTGGGTGCGACAGTTCGATATATTATCTTATAATTATTCTCAAAGAGGAAAAAGATTACCTTCAAAAGGAAGAGGGAAAGCAATGCGACCCTAATATGGTTTCGTGTGGAAATGCATTCATGCATATATATAGGATGATATCGAAGTAATGTATTTTCTTGAGAAAGGAAACAAATTAAATATGGCAACCTTAGTGCTTGTGCAGGCACACCAAGTTACCACTTTACTTGTTATAGCTATAACAGGTACCTCCCAACGAAAAAAAGGTCCATGCTAGTATTCTTAAATCACATATATGCTCTTGAAGGAGAAACTGAAAAATAAAAAAATGATTTAATATCGGGTCATGCAGATATTATCTAAATCTTACATACGTGAGAGATCCCAAATACTCATGCCACTTACAGGGAAATACATAAATAAGGGGCAGCATCCGTGCAAATATATATATGTTAAAATATCATCTTATTGTATTTAACTGCGTAATTGATATAATTTCTGAAAATAAATCACATTTTTTGCAGTGGGCATGCTAGTGCCATCATACATATATCTTAGCAGTCCATTGAGGATATCCTAAGGCAATCTATTGATTATCCAATATATAATAGCTCATGCAGATTTGAATAAATCATCGCCTGGGTATTCTTCTACACTTGTCAACATTCATTGCATCACAAATATTGAATGCACACGTCTGCCACATATATCAAATGCAGATATGGAAACACAAATGTCTTAAGATATGCTTAAGATAATGATATAGAGTTAGAAATAACTTTGGTCTATCCTTGTCCAACGCATCCACTCCTCTTGTACAGCCTATAAAAGGGTAGGAGGAGCAGAAGTTTTATGATCATATACCAATCCTCAAGACCTTGAAATACCATACACACCTCTTGTATTCCTAAGTCCATTGTTTCGTGTAGTTGAGCATTGTTAGAGGCTCGAAGACTACCTTGTCGTTGCAAACAGATTAATTGAGGATGGCACTGGCCTTCTCCTCTTCTCGAAGCAGTGGTATGTGTAGCTTGTGAATTATTTGTGTTTTTGTGTTGTAAGGATAAGATTTTGGTGTTTTCATGGATATAGGAGGGAAAATATCATCCCTACCCTCTTCGGCAAGTACCGTTAATAGAGAGTTGCGGGAGAATATGCTTTCTAAAACTAGGAAAACTTTAGTAAAGTATCCCTGATATGCTCAAAGAACACACTAGATCTAGCTTTGATTTTATGAACAATCATTTTCTTGAGATTGACAAGATCAAATGTCTTTTAGCTTGTCTTGAATATGGGGTCGACATATATATACATATATATATATATATATATATATAGTAAAATATCCTTCTAGCTCCTTTTGTTTATAGCTCAGGTCATCAACGTTCAAGATTTGAAATTTCTCCGCACATGAATGTTATGTGATTTGACAGCCCAGTCCCTGAAAGTGTGGGACAAAAGTTTTGAATCGGTATGAGAAAAAGGAAAGTATAAGGCGTGCACTCTCCGTGCATGACAACGCCTTGAGCAGCGTGTGCATGACAACGCCGTATAAGACGAGCAACGTCGTAGTGTACAAGGCTTTGGCTGGATCGACGGAAG
The DNA here is from genome assembly GCA_031894775.1 of Chloris gayana. NCBI lineage: Eukaryota > Viridiplantae > Streptophyta > Magnoliopsida > Poales > Poaceae > Chloris > Chloris gayana. The sequence continues at coordinate 38,173 of JAUNZO010000543.1, forward strand.
TGCATGGGCCCACACGTCGGTCAGCGAGATGAGACAAGGAGGACATCGGCGAGAGCAACAGCGACGGCCATCGATGCGGATGAAGACGCGGGAGCAACGAGACAAACGGTTAACGGGTTTGGAGGGGCACCGGGTCAAACTCCTCCCACTTCCCTCTCTCTCTCTCTCTCTCTCTGCAGCTTTTTTGCACCCGAAACCTTGAAACCTTTCGAAATCCTCTTCCCCGCCCCCGACATCACCGGTTCGTCCCCGTTATAATCCGTTCTTCCTCGCGCTGCCTTCTCCGCAATCCCACGAGCCACTGAGATTCTTCTCCATCCGGCACCGTTCCATTCTCCTCCTCCTCCGTGTGCCTTCTGCTTCTTCTTCTTCCTCTTCTTCCTGGCAGCGGCACGGCGGCCGGTGCCTCGCACTGACGCGCTCCTCCGGCCTCCGGCGACTGCTGCTACACGAGGCGTCCGCTCCTCCGAGGTGCTGGATTGCAGATCCACCTGGGCTCGGATTCTCTTCCCGGTCGGTAAGGACCCCTTGGCCTTCTCGTGTCTTGGCTTCGAAGTAGTTGGTGCGTTTTCATTTTTTCTGTTCTCCAGCCTTCTTTCACTGCGGCGACCGACCAACCCGGAATTCAAATCTTTCTTTCTGGGGACGGTGCTTCAATTCGTCCAATTTGAGTACCGACCCGGTTTGTTTCGTCAAAAAAATTCGGGAAGCTTCTAAGAGACAGAGATGCTCTACCGCTTGGTTTCCGATTCCTCCGGTGGTAAAAATCCTCCAAGAATCTCTGGTCAGCGAGCTATTTTAAGGGCTCTATATGTTTACCATCGCAGGTTGACTCGCTCTCTGATTCGCCCCTGCCCTTTGCAAAGAGGATTTGCCAGGATAATTCAGCGCATATATTCCTTGCCTCTTTCGCTTGATTCGCACAGCAGCTTTTCACAGCAAAGCAAATAGTTTTTCTGTCACTGTGCAAGCACAGCTTGCCTGCGGATTCTTCTCCTCCGCCAAAAGCACACATCTTTATCCTTGTGCGGAAATCTTTGCACAGCTCGCTTTGTGGATTTGCTTCCTTTTTTAGATCGTACTAGGTCGGGTCAGCCGTGCAGCAATTACTCCCCACTCCTCCCATGGTGGATTCCCCCTGTTCAGCCACCCCCGGAAGGCTTCCCCTGCCTTTGCCTTTCTGGGTATTTCGTGCACACTCGCAACTGCTGCTTTTCTGTGGTGTCGAGGTCTTAGGGGCCTACTTAAATAATTCAGCGAATCAACCTTCAATCTGACATTTATTTCTTTGCAAAAAAAAGAATCATCCGTATGATTGGGCCAATATTTCACTAAATAAACATATCTATATGGCTGATCCTCTCAGAGAGAGAGAGAGGTAAGTAGTAGGTCGTGTTGCTAGCCTGGGCACCGAAAGGGTGGTTGGTTAACTGCTGGATCGGGGTGCTGTGCTGATTTCCCCAAACCCAAGACAAGTTACTGTTATGCTTAGCCGTAAGCTTGCAACTTGCTGCTGCTCATGTGCCTTTGTTGTTTTCTTCATGTCTGTTTCTTTAATACACTGCTTTATCGCTTGTATTGTCAAACTGGCATCAAGAATCCCCGTCTCAAGATATACTACTAGCTTTTAGAGGTTCGTCTCATGTTCCGATTCCTGTGTTTGTTGAATCTCTAGTAAAATTATTTAGTAGTTCAAAAAAAAAAAAAAAAAAAAATTATTTAGTAATAATGCCTTACTTTCTTGGGAGTCTGACAGATTGAATTTGTGTCGGAAAGTAAAGGCTAACTAACACAGTGACAGTTTTCTGTCAATGTTTCTACAGGTGGTATCTTGTAAAGTGGCCTTATTAGTCATGGTCATTAGCTTTAGTAGGTGTACAGTATACACAACTTTTCCTTTTTTTCCTTTCTCTCCTTTCCCCTCTTTGCCATCCGGACTTGCAAATCTAACTTGTGACAGACCCTATTTTCAGCTGAATAAGAGGTTACAAATAGCAGAATCTGTTGCTACGTGTTTTTTTTGTCCTTAGCTTCCTAGCTAGTGTTTGATTTGAATGGGTTCTGAAGTTAAATTTCCTCTTACAAACCAGGTGATAACACGGAGATTCTGCCAGTGCTAATGCCGATCTGTAGCTGTGAAGAAACTATCAATGAGTTTGAGGCATTAACACGTGATGCTCGACGCGTGCAGCAGGATACACTGAAAAAATCCTCGAGTTGAATGGAGATGCTGAATACCTGAAGCACTATGGACTTGGAGGGAGGACTGACGTAGAGAGCTACAAATCCTTGATCCCTTTGTGCGTGCACAGCGATCTGGAGCCATATATTCAGAGGATTGTTGACGGTGATAGCTCCCCAGTGCTCACTGGGAAGCCCATTACCTCCTTATCCCTCAGGTACTCATTGCTTGATCATTCTGTTCTCCTGTTGTGCTTATCGCTCTATTTAGATGTTTAGTAATCTTGTTTCTTTTGTCTTTGGATTCAGTTCTGGTACAACACAGGGAAAGCCCAAGTTCTTGCCATTTAACGATGAATTGCTTGAGACCACACTTCAAACATTCCGGACTTCTTATGCATTTAGGAACCGGTAAGGAGCGCTTTAACATGTTATAAATTCGTTAAGTCATACTACCCCTGAATGCTTACCAATTACCTGACCAAATGGAACATAACATTTTCTTGAAAAAGATTTATTTTTAAATGATGTTGATTAAATTGTTTGTTTGGTTTGTATCGATTCATTAAAGCAACACTCAAGTCTAAGACATTTTTTCTTTATCAGAGAATATCCTATTGGGAAAGGAAAAGCCTTGCAGTTTATTTATGGTAGCAAGCAAGTATTAACAAAAGGTGGCATCCTTGCTACAACTGCAACAACAAACTTGTACCGGAGTCAACGCTATAAGGATGGAATGAAGGGCATCCAGTCTCAGTGCTGCAGTCCTGATGAAGTTATCTTGGGCCCTGACTTCCACCAGTCCTTGTATTGTCACTTGCTGTGTGGGTTAATATGCTCGGATGAGGTCCATCATGTGTTCTCGACATTTGCTCACAGCTTAGTTCATGCTTTTCAAACCTTCGAGGAGGTTTGGGAAGATATATGTGCTGACATAAGAGATGGTGTTCTCTCAGACAAGATCACTGTGCCATCAATTCGTGAAGCTGTTTCGAAAATGCTGAAGCCCAACCCTGAGCTTGCTGACTCTATCTACAAGAAATGCATGGGTTTGAGCAATTGGTATGGTGTTATCCCAGCACTCTGGCCGAATGCAAGATATGTCTATGGCATTATGACAGGATCCATGGAGCCATATCTAAAGAAACTAAGACATTATGCTGGACACTTACCACTGATAAGTGCAGACTATGGTGCTTCTGAAGGATGGGTCGGTGCTAACATAAACCCCAGAATGCCACCTGAAGAGGTGACCTACGCTGTTCTCCCACATACTGGTTATTTTGAGTTCATTCCTTTGGAGAAACCAAATGGTGAGGAGTCAGAACATAGTGCATCCATTCATTACATAGAGTCAGCACCAGTTGGCCTGACTGAAGTTGAGGTTGACAAAATCTATGAAGTTGTAATAACTACCTTTGGAGGTACACTCCTCTCTCTTACGAAATTATTCTGAAACTTCCGTTTCGTATTAGATTACATACAACAAAAGCCATCATATGTTCTATTTCTGCCATTGTTATCTGATTCGGATATGTTTAACTCATAATATTTCAGAAGTATGTGATAATGGGAATATGCGTAATAAATATCTGCTTCTTAGCCATTTCCATGCAAGCCTGTGTGCTTTTTGAACATAAAACCAAAAGGCATGCGGTTGGGATGCATACATCTAGGTTATGCATTAAGCACATGGAGGAGTAATTATTGCTTACATTTGTGGTCCAATCGTGCAGCCTACTCATTAGGTAGACAAAGTTGTCAAAACGTTCTTATTTAGTAGAGTCACCAAACACATCTTGATCTTTTACTATTTCAGCAGTTGTCCTAGCATATCTGTCATAACCAACTTCAGGTACACCTACGTGGGTAATTGTGTACCCTAGAGTCAATTACAACAGAAAAAGATCTTATTAAATTGCTGGAAAAATGCTATCATATATCTGAATAAGATCGATATTTCCTTTTCATCTGCATCATTGTAGGTCTATACCGCTACAGGCTAGGAGATATTGTTAAGATAGCCGGCTTCCACAACTCGACACCTGAACTCCGCTTCATCTGCCGTAGAAGCCTAGTCCTGAGCATCAACATTGACAAGAACACTGAGAAAGACCTCCAGCTAGCTGTTGAGGAGGCATCAAAATTATTGGAAGGTGAAAAGCTCGAAATTGTTGATTTCACGAGCTTTGTGGAGAAGTCAACTGATCCAGGTCGCTATGTGATCTTCTGGGAGCTGAGCTCTGATGCCAGTGACGAGGTTTTAAGCAGCTGTGCAAATTGCTTAGACCGAGCCTTCGTTGATGCAGGCTATGTGGGTTCAAGGAAGATCAAGACCATCGGTCCTCTTGAGCTACGTATTCTGAGAAAGGGAACCTTCGAAGATATCCTAGATCACTTCCTGAGTCTTGGTGGCGCTGTGAGTCAGTTCAAGTCTCCTAGATTCGTGAGCTCATCAAACATCAAGGTGTTGGAGATACTGAATAGAAACACCACAAAAAGTTACTCCAGTACCGCCTATGACCACCTCTGACAAGGAAATAAAATCGGTGCTAGTAGTTCATTCCATGTAATTATTTTCCTTTTTTTCTTCCCTGTTTCGTCTAGCCTCTTGGAAAAGCAAACTTTCATTTTAGTCGTTCAGATAAGGCTTTCTTTTTGGTGCTGTTGGTGCCTAGAGTCCTTGTAAATTGCTAAATGTAATTGCAGTAAGAGGTATCAGAAAAGATATGCTATTGCTGCCTGTGTTCTGTTGTTGTGCTAGCAATTTTGAATAAATATTCCAGAGCAATCACAGCCCAACATTTGTTCCCCGGCCACTTATCTTGTTGTGTACGGTCTTCTTAATTTTGTTTAGTGTAGCCCTGTAAATTTTATGCACCACTTAACACTTGACTACCATGAAAATATTCACATGAATCCTCGCCCTCTAACTGTTGCTTTGCCCTGTAGCAACACGCCAGCAGTCTTCATTTTGAGAAATCTTTACCAACCCTTTTGTTTGGCACTATCTGGGAATCGTCCCGACATCTAATGGTTACATCTGGCAGAAGTACATCAACAAGAAAAGGAAAGGTACTGAACAGAACAAATGGAAACACAAAAGTGACAGTAAATAAGATTATCGTGTTCGCTTAGCTGACAATCGCAGCACGAATCAGTTGGACATATTGTCACTGAAAATTTAATAGTGGCACTAATGTAGTTGCTCCGATCAGTTACATCAACAGGGACGAACAATGAACAGTTTACTGTATATATAGTTATAAGCTCATACAGAAGGTGCGAAATGGCATTGTAAATAATTAAGCATGTGGCTGTTATAAGAAGGCCCTTTCTTGCATGGAGATTACTGCAGACGCGATCACATGGTGTAGCTGATGTCGATGAAGCTGAGGATCTGGTGGACGGCTCCGGCGATGTCCTCGGCCGAGAATCTTGCATCTCCGGCGATCTGCCACGTTATTTATTACAGGCGCAATATCATTAGTTATGTGCAGAAATCACACATGCATGCTGCAAGAGTATGTAGTATGACAGAATGCAGGGATGTACCTTGACGTTGAATGAGTAGAGGACTGTCTGCTCGATGGTGGTGATGTTGGTGTGGAGGATGTTCATCTGCATCTCCTCGAGCGCGGCGATGGTCTTGATGAGCTGCCCGGGCCGGCGGCGGGACAGGATCTTGATCATGGCGTCGGGTCCCAGCGCCCGCACCTCGATGTCCGCCAGGCACGACTTGTTCTCGGCCACCTCCTCCCGGAGCCCGGCGGCGCCGTCGACGTCCAGGTCCAGGATCTGCTTGGGGGTGCCGTCGCCGCCGGACGCAGCGGGGAACGGGAGGCTCGGAGGGAAGAACGGTGGCGGCTGAGGCTGCTGAATGGATGCCGGTGGCGCGGCAGCTGCTCCGGCGGCGTCCACCCCTGGCCGTGGCGCGTCGCCGGAGCCGCCGTACAGGCGACGGCGCTTCTGCGACTCCAAGCACTGGATGAGCTGCTCCAGCTCCCTTATGAACTCGATGGCGCCGCCAATGATGGATGCTTGATCACCCTGCAGAGCCAACATCCGTACATAGGGCAATTTTATAAGACTCTAGATATCCTACAGTACGTGTGAATAATCTAAGAGATCTGGTTCAAAAACATGCAAGTTGTACAATTGCTGCCGTTAGAACACAACAGTTTAGTTCATTTTTGAACTAGCTAGCAGAATTGTTATCCTACTACCAAGAACAACATTTTATTAAAAAAAATAAAAAAAAGAAGAGAGTACCGATCGAGTAACATGGACATGAACAGTTTTACCCTCTGGACGTATGATCCTGGCATGAGCGACCTGAGGATCCTGAGGTACTCGTTCATCTGGCGGCGGCGGTTGCGCTCGACGGCGATGTGCGTCATGCGCTGGCTCTCCACCTCCTCGCTCGTCTTCACCGTCCGAGGCCGCTTCCGGCGACCGCTCTTGGAATTGTTATTATTGTTCCCTTGCTGCTGCTCCCCGCCGGTAGCCTGCTTCTCGGCCGGCTGCTGCACCAGCGTCGTGCTCTCGGAGATGACGTCGGCAGTCGTCTTGCTGCCTTCCTGCTCCACCTCCTGCACATGCTGACGTGGCGGAGGAGGGACGAAGGACGACGGCGGCATGGACTGGAACCTGAAGAAGTAGCTGTCTTGGTCGTCGTCGTCGTCATCGGATGCCGCCGCCGCCGGCTGGTTGAGCGCGAGCTTGGGGCCGAAGTCGGCGAACTGCAGCACGTCGGAGAAGCTGAGCTTGTCAAAGGAAGACACGTGCTGGGTATTCTGCCCACCAGTCACCGCCAAGCATGTAGTCCACCATCTCGCCGCCGTTGGTTGGCTGCTGCTCCGGCGCGCCGCCGTCCAACGGCGCAAAGCTGTCCAAGTGACCGTGAGCCGCCGCTCCGTGTTGCTGTGTTAATTAAGGATCAGCATCGCAAAGACATGTAAGCAGTACATCTTATTGAAGCACACAAACAATGTATAGGACGGAACTAATTTCCAAAACTCTGGAACATCCACGCGCGCAGTATGAGTGAGTGAGAGAGACGACGACATACCTCTGCTTTGTCCATGATCCTATCACAAGAGTTGATGAGGAGCTCTTGGCTAATGCTGCTTTTGATGAACTCACGGCGGGCACATGCGCAAGTGCAGGCTCCTCACACCTCCCCGTACGTGTGTGCATGCACGCGCCACCACAAGTTCTCAACAAGCTTATATTATTGCAAGTCTGATAAAAAACTCATCAGCTAATTAACATTCACCTTGTATTTGTGGTTTGTGGCTAGTCAAATAACAAGGCCACAGGAGGAAGAAAAGCAATGGGGTTTGTGTTTGAGCTTGGGTGAGAAAAGGGAGGAGCCTCCTCTTTGCTGGACGCATTAATTGAGCAGGAACCTAGGGTGTGTTTGTGGAGACGACGGCAAGGCTTGGGATGAATTGGACCGCCGCCGCGCCACCTCCAAATGCTAGCTCCTCCTCCGCCGGTGAGTTATGTTCTTCACATGCGCGGCGCTCCCGGCCTCTGCTTTTCCTCGTTTTTCTTCTTTCCTCTTCCTCTTTCCTTCCCCTTCGCATCATCAGTATTATTATTGGCGCCAACGACGAACGTCTTGTTGATCCATCTCTTCTTCCCCAATCCGTCGGTCGTCGATCGATGGCGCCTTGTACGTATCTGGATCACGGATCGCTCATCTTCTTTTCCTCTTTTCCGACATGCATGCACCCCGTGATAATTCTACGGTGGTTTAATTTGAACTCATATACAATGGTAGGTGCTTTATTCAGCGACGGTGACACGTCACGTGTGTACAACCCTGTACTGTACGTGCGTATCGTCATCGCATACCAGCTGCTCTTTCTTTAATTTTCTCTGGTGCAGTGCAGCAGATTATATTCAACGGAGACGAAGTCTCTCTCTCTCTCTCTCTCTCTCTCTCTCTCTCTCTCTCTCTCTCTGTGAATGGGAGATATATGAAATAGCTGACTGGGCCGAACAACAATGACTGGAAGCCGTCTTTTGCTTACAGGGGCCCATATTACTGTCATGGACTGAAGAAATTGGGCCCATATTACTGTAATGGACTGAAGAAATTGGGCCCATATTACTGTCATGGACTGAAGAAATTGGGCCCATCATCGCTCTCAACCAGTACATTGGGCTTTCGAGATGCAGCCCCGAACTCGAGAGCCATCCCGCCCGCGCTCAGCCTGATGCTTCATTTTTTCAGTCCTTGACGCATCTTCTCTGCAGTCCTGTTCTAGTTTCGTAGCTATCAAAGAAAAAATGCCATGCCGTTGCAGATATGGTGATGTTTCCTCAAAATATGCTGCTTACGCCAACAGCCTACGTACGCTCGACTCGAGCAGATGCAATGCAAGCGAGAGAGAGAACGCATGGTAAAATTGAGGATGACGATTTTGTGAGTCTAGGGAGGTCCCTCCATATCAAGTTACTATATTGGAAGGAAGCGCCGGCTTTGCTCGCCATCGACGTCAGGTGGCAGTTGGGGAAGGAAAAATTTTTGACGTTTTGCAAAAAGGTATCTTGTTTCCCTCCTTCAACGGTTCAGCAGCAACTCTCATATTATAACTTTATTATTCTGTGGGGTTCATTTCGCGCTAAATTTCAAACGGAAGTTGAACAAGAACGAACCAACCCCGGCTTCTTCACTGTACCTCCAAAACGATTGCCCAATTAATTGCTTTGTATATGTAAGGGGAAATGAGTATGAAAGAAGCCCTCTCATTAGCCAAATAGATTGTGATCTTTTTATAGGTATGCCACTACTAGGATTAGGCCGCACTGAATTTATTAATATGAAAAAAGCACTGATATGATGAAGACCTGTCCGAATACTACTAGTAGCATTTCTTAACCACCGACGGACGGATCGGATGGTTTGAGAATGTTGAGACATTGGGTCAGCATAAACGCCAATCTGGTGCTACAGCCTAGCACGTCGACGCGCCTTTTGCGTTTACTATTTGATAGTACAGCGATTGGACTGCGACAAAGCTCTCAAAGTCGTCCGTACTCCAGGTGAAGTCCGAGGCGCATTGTTCGTTTCCTCTATCCTTCAATTTTTATGAGTAAGTCTAAGTCAAAAAGACATTTTATCATTTCGAAACGTAAATAAACTTATTTATTTACAAAACAATGTTTTGTCGAAGTATTTATTTTCTAGTTGTATGTATAAATACGAAACGATGATAATTATAGTGTTATTAGAAGATGTTTACTGTAGCATCACTGTAGCAAAATATAGATTAATTAGGATCATTAGATTCGTCTCGCAAATTAGAGGGGTCGCGACATAGGTTTTGTTATTAAATTAATAAAATTACTACTAAATAAGTAAGATTCTCTTTGATGTGACGATATCTAAATTTTAGAGTGTGAAACGAACGGGGCCTGAGACTTTAGCAGGCGAATAAGTATCATTTTCCATCTCTTATCAACCAACAATGTTTTCAAGAGAGATTCAAAAAAAAAAAAAACACAATGTTTTCAAGAGAAAACAAAAACGCAACCGCGACAATTCTCGTCCCAACCTCCAGGCCGCGAGCGGTTGGGACGACTAGCTAGGTATAGCTAGGTTTATGAACGAATCAGTTGGGACATTAATTCAGGTCGACCTCTGAACCGAAGCAATTAACGTCATGCCATGCGCTACTTGATTATCTGCTGCAAATTAAATCTGCAATACAATACGGTTTAGCACACCCGTGTTGACTGTTTTGGCGTCGGTGCTTGCATTGCAGCATTGGACGGAAGCGAATCTCATGTGGTATGCATGCGATGCGACCGTCTCTTTCCGGGTTGAATTAATGATGATGGTTTAGGTGGCGATTTGACGATTTCAGCTTCGTTTTCCCTGCGGCCTTTTCCGCTAGTTGTCAGGTTCGTTGCTTCGCTGTTTCCTTTATCGCCTGGCATGACAGGACAATTTGACATGCCCTCGCGAACTGCTTATGGAACACATGCTCTTCTGCATGGCCCTCATGCCGCACAAATTCTCATTAAATAAGCGATGCGACCAGGGTCCAGGGCAACAAAAATCTTGCAGTTACATTCAGATTCGCGTACATTCTTGGAATTACCAGTACATTAATCTGCTGAAAACGCCCTATACTACTGAAGCCGACGACCTGCAATTTCCCGGCAGACATCGGAATAAGCAAGCCGTACAGGGCACATGTTTAGGTATGTTCCTCTGCAGTGTCGTTGACAAAGATGATTGTGCAGTATGATTGAAGCAAGAATACGGCGCTAAAGAAATGAGGTCCACGAGATTATTATACACTAACCACTGTTCAGTGCGGCGATTACGACAGGCAGCCCGTAGATACGTGATTTTTTCTATTGCCTAGGCTCATCGACTCTTCGCCGTATAGGGACATCGCACATGCCCCTCACACACACATATCTAATTATTTGCTCTCTCCTTTTTGTGGCGCCATTCCATTGAATGATTTCCATGTAATGAATCCAGACGGTCAGAATTATTTGATTTTATTTCAGGGGTTGTTCAACAAATATCGCTGCCTTTTTTTCTCTGCAAGGGAAATATTGCTGCCTTAAAGAAACACTGCACTTGAAAAAATGTTCTATTCAGAAAAATTGTAGTAACAATGAGAGCTGATTTTGGTCTCGTGTGCATCCATCCATCCTTAATCGCAAAGCAATCACACTCGCAAAAGTACATTGCGCGTCGCAATACCAAAGGGGGTGATGCTTTTGAGGCAATTCTGTAAACAATGCAAAAAGGGGAAGAATTGTAGCAACAAAGGAGAGCTAATTGTGTTCTTGTGTCCATTCATTGCTAATCGCAATGCAGCAAAAGTACTTTGCGCGAGGCACTGGTAAAGGGTGGCGGGGCTTTAGTCAATCCAGATCACACCAGCTGTCCATCCTCCTCCACCTGGGCCCACACGTCAGCGGGACGTCCAGGTGTCATAAGGGTCCACAGATCGGCCTAACTCTATCTCTTGAGGGCTCCTGAGAAGACTGTAAATCACACAACAGTCCACAGCAGCCTCCCGAGTACATAAACATAATCTCTCTTTGCACTTGCCTCCCTCCTCGTCTTCCTCGTCGCGTCACTCGAGCGCCGCGCCGCTGCTCTCTCGCCTCGCCAATGGCGAGCCCCACGAGACAACACCGCCGCCACGCGAAACCCTAGCGGAGGAATGAAGTTGCTGCCGCATCCTCGCTTGGTAGCTTCTGCACGGACATCACCGTCGTGCACCACTCTTTGAGGTAACTGCCGTCCGCCGCAGCTATATCTTCCTCTTTTCCCTGGGCAGTAGACACGTATGTGTTTGATTTCTTCCATTGTGTTTTTTAAGAGTTTTAGAACCTCCAAATTGATTTTTTTCCCACTCTCCTCTGCATTTTTCACGAAACTGATTCCACTCCTGCAGACATTTGGATTAGGCGAAGTTGGGGAATCGCGTCTTCAGGGGACGCCATGGATAACCAGCCGAAGGAGATGAAGTACAGGAGAAGAGCCAGAGTCCCGGAGCCATCGGAGTACGGGCAATGCAGCGAAAGAAGCAGCGGCCCGCTGGATTGGGGTGCGCTCAAGCAGGACCCCGTGGAGCTGCTCCGGAAGCTCGACGAGTTACGGGACCAGATCACCCGCTCCTGCGAGCTCGGTGGACAGCCTCCGGAGCGCCACCGCATGAGCCGTCGTGCGATATCGCTGCGCCCCTCCCACGCCGAGGCGCCGCCGCCGCCGACAGGCCGTGAGCCGGAATACATCCGCTCACGGCTTGCAGGCCGGTACGGGACTAGCATGCCGCTGAGTCCGTACGACCAAGTGCAGCGACCTGTGCGTGACGAGAGGCAGTCGAGCGGGCGGTTCAGGCAGGGGCAGTGGGAAAGCTCTGGTTTTGGGCAGGGGAGTCGCCATCACAGCTCTTGTCAGTGCCCACAGTGTCTCCAGGGCCAGCGGGCGATGGCGCCGGAGGGACATATTCTGATGGCCAGGTACTTTGCAGGGCAGCAGGGATCCTTCCGATTTGATAGGTCCCGATCAGTTTCATCGGAGTTGGACAGGAGGTCTTCCGCTTCATCTCTGTACTCTCACCTTTCAATGTCCAAGAGGAGGGTGGAGTATTTCAGAAAGAAGGCACAGAGTTTTTGTCGCCCAATGAAGGGTGCTGCACCTTTTGTTGTGTGCAGCTCTTGTTGCCACCTTCTGCAGCTGCCTCAGCAGAAATGCACAACCCGGAAGAAGGGTCAGATTCAGTGTGGTTCCTGTTCAGAGATTGTTACTTTCAAGCCTAAACAAGTAAAGGTTCACCCTTTGATAACTCCATCATCATCTTTACCTGTGCCGAAAAGTGTCAGAAGTTCTAATCGCCAGGATTCCAGAAATTTAGGGTGGTATCAACATCAGGATGACGATGATTTTAATTTCTATAAGCTTCAAGCACATGACAGCCACCGTCAGAAGAAGGATTTTGCTGACAATGCTTCACCATCCTCTACTGGAAGTTTGGCTAGAACGGACAGTGACGTTGGATCAAACAGGAGCATCCAGTTAAAATCAGTGCCTGCTAGCAGGTCCAGGTTTTCAGATAACCCAAAAGACATATTATGTCAAGGAGATACAGACAGCCAAGCAGCAGCTTCAGTACATTGTACAGTCAATCCACAAGGGCTGATTTTAGAGGACAAACAGATTGATCCTTTTTCCAGTCTAAGAAAAGATTACAGTCGTTAGTGAGCAAATGAAGAACGAGGGACATGACAGATATAGAAAAGTTGATTATGAAGGTAATGTTAGAGATGAAAGGATTGATATGAAATCTATTCAGAAGAGTAAAGAAAGTTATAAATGTGGGCTTGAAGATGAATGCGGCAATCAGACACATGAGCAAATAGGCAGACTAGATAAAACTGGCTGTCCTGAAGATGCAGCCAATGGCAACAAATACAGAAATAAGATTGATAGCAATACTACTACTAGCAGCCTTGAAGACAAAGGTATGAGAAAAAAATATGACCAAAATAGTAGCTTTAGAGTTCAAGTTGTCAATAAGAGATGTGCAGAAAATGATGATAATGACACGCTTCAAGTTAAGAGCATAACTAAGAGATGTGAACCAGAGAACATCAAAGATGATAAATTGCTGCACTCAGATAGTAAGAGGAAGACCATCGCATCAGCCAAGAACGAGTCATCCATCAATGAACGCACAAATTCTATTTCTCGTGTGTCATCTGGGGCTGACGTAGATGAGCTACAATCATTAGCTGCTAAGAATGGAGATTCATCCTTTTTGGCTGGTTTCCTAAAGAAAGGTCTCAAGGACCTTTCCTTATTCAGTCAGCCTGCAGACAGTGCCAAGGTCTCAATAAATGGTCATCCAATCTCTGAACGTGCTCTCCGGAAGGCAGAGAAGAAAGCTGGTCCTGTTGGCCCTGGTTCATATTGGTAAGTCATTTACCCTCCAAGCAATTTCCATTGTATTATGTGCTGTTGCATTTGCTTACCGTATGCTTCATCAGTCTGCAATACCATTCTAACAACATGAACTTCAATATGAACCACATGCTGTTCAAGTGAACTACTAAGCTTCTTCTGGTCTAAAGCATGCTACTTTCATCTTGAATAAACTTCTGAATACTTTATTCTCTAGTGAAACTTTAAGAGGAGCAATTTGGGACAAAAGATAAGATAGGATGAAAAAAATGTTGTCTAGACATAAGTGCAGTCACACGTTTTTAGGTTGATCAACTGTATCAACATGAACATCTGGATAACTATGCGAAAATGAAACAAAGTAATGTAAATGGATATATTACAACAAAAATATATTCATGTTTTCGGAGACTGGATGGAGGACAAAACATGAATCATATGTTAGTGTGGTGGGAATTTTTTCTAGATTATCATATAGAACTCAAAAAGAAAGAATTCTCAAGATGGAATTTTTTTTCTTTTGAAGTAGGCTCTTCACATATTCTAAATCTTTACTTCTAAAGCAAGGTAACATATCCTTATGTAATTTAGGTATGACTATCGTGCTGGATTTTGGGGTGTCTTTGGGCGCGAGTGTAGCGGCATTATCCCTGTAAGTTGAATATTTTGCAAGTAATATTTGGCTCCACATATTCGTTTTCATTGTATGATAGGATCTTCTTTCCTTGCAGCCGTTTATAAAAGAATTCAATTATAGGATGCCTAAGGATTGTGCTGGTGGGAATACTGGTGTTTTTGTCAATGGCAGAGAACTCCATCAGAAAGATTTCGATTTGCTTGTAGGGAGAGGGCTCCCGCGTTTTTCCGGAAAGTCGTATTCCGTTGAGATATCGGGAAGTGTGATTGATGACACAACTGGGCAAAAGTTACGTGGTCTTGGAAAGCTTGCTCCCACGTAAGTTGCTTGAAATTATGTGCATCCTTGTTTACTTTCTTATTATACAGAGCATACAGTATTGATTGCACTGCTTCAGGGAGGAGTTAGCTATATATGTAACTTGTTTTCTATGAAACTGGAACAGTCCTTGTTGTTTTTCGACATAGCTTTGAGAAAATTCATTCCCAAACAATATCTGGTTTCCTGTATCTATTCAATACCACACTTCTAGGAAATAGTTACGAATGTATTAGCCATGTGGGAAATTGTGCCTTCAGTGCATCCTCATGTTTACTTCATAAATTCATCACCTTATAGTAAAAAAACAGAGCATACAGTAATAACTGCACTGCTTCAGGGAAGAGTTAGCTATATATGTAACTTGTTTTCTATGAAGCTGGAACAGTCCTTGTTCTTTTTCAACATAGCTTTGAGAAAATTCATTCCCAAACAATATCTGGTTTCCTGTATTTGTTCAATACCACACTTTCTAGGAAATAGTTATGAATGTATTAGCCATGTGGGAAATTGTGGCTTCAGTGCATCCTCATGTTTACTTCATAAATTCATCACCCTATAGTCAAAAACAGAAATGTATGGCCATAGTTTATTTCAATTGAGCCCAGAACTATGCATCAATCTTGCCATCCTTCTATTTTCCTTGCAGAAGGATTGCTAAGCTACGAAGATACAATTCAGTGAACATTAACACTGCTTGATTGACGATTATGTATTGATCATCTTCCTGAAATGTTGGTTTCTAGATGCTAATCATTTTTAAATTTTATTTTATCAGAATTGAGAAAATGAAACGTGGATTTGGCATGCATGTCCCTGAAGATACAGGTTAGAGCTCTGATGATGTTGTTTCCCTGCTTTGCTAATGCTTTTCACCTACAAGCCACCAATGGGAGTCCAAGTTTGTTAATCTGTTGACTGGTGATAGTGGGTTGAAGCCTTACCCTTACTGCCATAGTGACAGTATAACCATAGAATGTGGATAACGTGATTTTTGGATATCACAATCCCTGCTCATTCTGCATGAAATGTTCTTGCTTCGGATATGTCTTCATGGTGCCAGCTCCAGCGGTCCAGTTCCTTCTGTCTTTTGTCAGAAGGAACTATTTTTGTTCTTGTACCTTTTTTTTTGCAAAGGTGTTATTGTACATTTTTGTTTTATTTGCGTTGCTGGTACAATTTGCCACTGTAAATAGTGCTTTGCACATGTAATCATCATGGTTCTGTTGGTATAATTGTGCATTCTGCAATATACTAAACCATATATGCTTTTTTAGATACTAAACGATATATGTATGAATGCCAATTCGAAATTGAGAAAAGAACTCATGGGCCGTAATTTTCTTTCCGGCCCTATAGGCCTAATGGGCCGAGCTACCCGACGCCTCCCTGCGTTTATAAGGCTGTCTCTTCTTGCTTGAATCGCCCGCTCCTCCGCTCTCTGCCGAGTACGCATGAGAAGGTGCCTACTTCCGACTAGCAGCCATGATGAAGTCCGATGAGAGGATGCCTGCTTCCGACTCGAAGACCAAGGCGCAGGTGGATGATGAGAGGATGCCTGCTTTCTTATAATTTTGATCAGAAAAGATACAAATTAAGTGCTTTGTTTTCTCAATCTTGAGTTACATTCTTAACATCAATGCATTTATCATCTGAGTTTCATGGATGTGAAACATGGTACTGGAAACAACGATTCTTGTGTTGAATCTTTTACTCATGTACAGGAGAAAACCAGATTGCTAAGTGGCTATGCATCAGAGGTCAGAAGAGCATACTACAGCGACGAAGCATTGTAATGTTGTGCCCTCGGCATGTGGCCTTTTTATAACATGATCAGAACTGATGCGCGGTCCTTCTGAGGAGGTAAACATACCAACATATTTTAAATTTGTTTTAATATGTATATTACTATAACATAGTCTGTGCAACCCGTTCGTATAGTTGATCTGTCTGACCTTGAATCCTTCAAAATGTACGATGAATTGATTTTAAAATAGATAAAAAATGACATCAAAGTTGAAATGAAAAAAAATACTGACATAACAAGCACAAACAATGTCAACTCCATTTTTATATGCTGACTTGTTACTTGAGCTCCCATCGTAATGGGTTCCAAATCCAATTTCCCAGGAATACATATTGTAGAACTCATCCGCTTCGGAGGAGTGGTACCCCAAGTTTCCGATCCAGTTTCTGGGACAAAAACAGATCCATCGCATCTTGTACACGTGTTCCAAATATCAGCCTGTATAGCTCCTGTGCCACTCTGACATAATATTGCTCATATTCCTGTATTGCTACGTTCCCTTTTTACTGGATTTGAAGCTCGTAAGGCTTTTCTATGTTTGATGTTTACCTCAGTTAGTAAGATATGGCCTGGATGAAACATTTGCAGGGAGTGATCTGCGTCGTGCTCTTGACCCACCATTCTCTGTGTTGCCTCTCTCTGGTGCATTATGAAGTGAGAATTTCTCTCTCTTTCAGTATGGACTGAGACTAGTAGAGCATTTCAGTAGACAATAAATCCTTGAACACTATTAGTCCCTCTGTTGGTCGTTAGGTTTAAGCAAAACAGTGGAAATGTCTGTCTCGATAGGGGGAAAATAAAGAAGAGAGTACAAATCAACTTATTGTAATTGTTACGTTATTCTTCTCCACAAGGCTTTAATACATGTAGCAAGCAAACTTAGTAAAGAAAATCTAGGGTAGTTGTTTGTGGTACAGGTGCACTTGCTTTCGGTTGTGGAAGCAGTGTGTTGTTGGAAGAAGGCGTGGGGCACAAGGCTCTCGCTGAACACCAGGAACGTGGGACAGTTGGGGCCGATTTCGACATCCCTGCCTACCTTGTTGTCTTTGACATTGTACAGCCTGGCCACACGGCAAGTGGTGGCTCCCATGAGGACGAAGCCATTCCCAACGTGGAGTAGCATGGTGACTCTCAGGTCGTGGCCGCTCCACGGCGGCGGCATGGCCTCAACCCGGTGGTGCAGCGTCCATGTCTCTGCATCGTAGTCATGCAGCACCCAGATGTCCAGCGACAATGTTTGGTTATGCAGGGACAGGACCCTGAGCGCCCCGTCTAGCTCGAACAGGGCCCTCGATTGCTGCTCCGCCGGCGACGGAGGAGGGCGCGACATGAGCCGGAACGTCTCGGAGACCGTCGTGTTGAAGGTGAGCATCTTGCCGGTGCGAGCGGCTTCAGGGTGCTTGGAGAACCAGTGGAGGTTGCCACGGTGAGCCACGGGGAGCTCGTCGTAGTCATCTGCTGATTCTGACGGAGCCGGGGCAGGCCCCAGCCGCCGATGAGACAACAAGCCGCTGCTGCTGCCTGCCGAGAGGATGTAGTAGTAGTAGTAGGCTTGTTGTGCATGTTCCAACAAGCAATGGCAATGGCATAGAAGGCGGTACTCCTTGGACGGGCCGTGGAAGTAGAATCCGCAGGGAACGGTGGTGAAGCATGGGTCCGGAGTCAGCACCGGTAGCTCGGTCCGCTGCCTGGTCGTCGGATTGAAGATGACGTAGATGCCCGGAGACTGCCACAGCACGAGCAGCCCGTCCAGGGAGTACGCGACGTTGTAGAGGTCCAGCAAGGCTCCGTCCGGGCCTCGCACGCCACGGTCGCAAAGGAAACTCCAGTGCCCTCGCATCACCGGGGATAGAGGCCTGGTCCTCACGGCCAAGGGCTGGTACTCGGGCAGGATGATCATCCCCCGCGGCCGATGCGCGGCGTGCTCCGCCAGGAAGGACGGCTCCGTGGTGATGCGCCGCCACCGCTTGCAGACGGCGCGGCACCGGAGCACGTCCTCGGACGGGAGCCGTCCCAAAATCTCCACCAGAACGTCGTCGCCAACGACATCATCCATATCTTATTTCTCCTCGATCGACCTTCTCAGTTTTTCAGATGCACATGCAGCGATTGATTATCCGTCGATCCGGGACTGATCGACTGCTAACCTACTATGTGTACGAATGAATATATATATATATATACGAAAAAAGAGGACCAGCCCTTGTGTATACGCCCTCCGACTCCAAGTCAAACTCGCAGTCGGACTGATCGTGTACAATTCGAGGCGGACTGTGTTTTTTTTTTTTGTCACGATAGCTACACTAAATAATCCCAAGTCCACTCACTGGGGCGCATCAACCTGTGCTCTCGTTGTCTCAGCTTTGGCTTTGTCTACACAATCCCTGTCTCACCTGATTGCATTCGTGTAGATGCAGTGTACCCAGGAGGACCATCGCTTTTCTGGTCACATTGGGCAGGTTCGCTTGTGTACCATGGCCAACGTGGCCATCATGAACAAGAGACAAATATTTTACTTTCTGTAACTACCGCGCTACACACGTCTTCGGACCTGCTAACCACTAGCATACGGTTCTGGACATACTGGACAAGTACGCCAGCTCCAAAAGTCTTTGGGCTGCACTCATGCAAGGCTCAGTAAATAGTAACAATAAAGTGATACTTGGGCCTTCTCTCCCAAATGACTAGTCCAGTAGATAAGAACTTCCTCACACTTATAAGTTGTGCTACTCCATCCTCCACAAATAACGTGGGCTATTCCTAACACTTTCAAGTGTCATGAAATTCTAACGAATATCTCTACAAGCAGATGTTATATTTTATATAGGAGAATTTTTAGTGAGATATTTTTAGTTGTGGTGTTGCCATGCTAAACACATGCTAAATTGAAATCTCTTGTTACACTCAGAGTGGGAAGGGATAGACGTCGTCTCACACTCAACTCCGAGTTGACTCTAGGAGACAACTCGGACTGAGTCCTAGACGGACTCTGATTCAAAATATTACTTTCTGGTAATGTGCTTGGCATCATTTTAACTACGCTAAATATTTAAAACTTAATGGTGTTATGAAAAACTTGATCGATCGATGATTTGCCATATTAGCAGCTTCTAACTACTACCTTGTTCTTCCACGTTTCCATCGGTTTACTACGGGGGTGTTGGTTTCTAGCTGCTAAAAGTTTTAGGAGTTTCTTGGTCCAAAATAATGACCATTATTTTCCCTCAAATAATGATCATTAGTTGAAGGGTAGTTCAATAATTACACTGAAAATTAATCTTTTTATTCATACAAATTTGTGTTAAATACACTAAAAATTGACTACAATAATAATGATGATGATTAATTAGATTTATAATAAATATTTTATTAAAAAAATTCATATAAAATTGACTAACTTATTAGTTATGACTAATTTTTGTATTATAGACATATTATTTTGATAATATTACCTTAAAGAATAATCATTAGTTGTTCATTTCTAAAATTAAATATACAAATTGGATCCAATAATGACTATTAGTTGTGAAAAAAATTGCCATTATTTTGGACCATAAAGCTCCACAAAATTTTAGCACTATCACATCAAAAAGAATCTTGCCATTTATGAATATTTCGATCAGTTTAGTGACAAATTTTTTGACAGATGGGTGCTAATTTGTGAGATGAATCTAATGAGCTTAATTAATTTATTTTTTGCTATAATAATGCTACAGTAACCATCCTCTAATGGCAACTTACGTATCCTCATTAGATTCGTCTCGTGAATTAGCCTAGGGGTTATGTGGTTAATTTTGTAATTAAACTTTATTTAGTACTCTTAAATGGTAAGATATTTTTTGATGTGACAGGACTGAAATTTTAGCTCCAGAAACGAACACCCCCTATATAAAAATGTGTTCAATTTTTCTCTACTTAGAAGTGTTGGTGGATTTTGTGACA
This sequence comes from Chloris gayana, assembly GCA_031894775.1. Lineage (NCBI taxonomy): Eukaryota > Viridiplantae > Streptophyta > Magnoliopsida > Poales > Poaceae > Chloris > Chloris gayana. The sequence goes on from JAUNZO010000543.1 coordinate 58,507, forward strand.
TGCTCTCTGATAGTCGGTTTGGCTAGGAATACGCTAGTTTTTTCTGGTGACGCAAGGGGTGCCGCGTGCCGTGCATTTTCTCGCTTGTCTTGCTGACCCGTGCGGACGAGCAGCCGAGTATGTCCAGAGCGCAAGAGGGTGCTCTTTTTTCTAATTGCAGGGAGGCATACGACGTCAGGTTCAGGATTCATATGCTCAATCTGGGGAAGCAGCTCTGTGAATTTCAGTGGAAATTGACACTCGTTCGGTACTGAGAAGAAGAGACGAAAACTATATAGAGTCCTTGAGGATATATAGGAAACCTTCCGTCAGAATAGGAAACTTGTTGGATGGTAGTAGAATCTGATAAAGTCAAAGGGGTCGAGTGCAGCTTGGGCTCTTCCTTCCCCGCAACAAGCTAGCTGCAATCCGCAAGAGCCAAAGATCTCGGACCGGTCCGTCCATGGTCTGGAGCTTTGGCGACGCGACGACGGTGAATCCGGCATGGCTGGCAGCGGAGGCACGCCGTTACGGGCGGGGCAGGCGTCGTCGGCGGTGATGGACGTCGAGGCGGCGGGCAAGCCGTCGGGCGATGCGGGCGCTGCCTTCGTGCTGGAATCGAAAGGGACGTGGTGGCACGCCGGGTTCCACCTGACGACGGCGATCGTGGGGCCGACGGTTCTGACGCTGCCGTACGCGCTGCGGGGATGGGGTGGGGCCTCGGCCTCGCCATGCTCACGGCCATCGCCGCCGTCACCTTCTACGCCTACTTCCTCGTCTCCAGGGTGCTCGACCACTGCGAGGCACAGGGCCGCCGCCACATCCGCTTCCGCGAGCTCGCCGCCGACGTCCTCGGTAAGTAATTTTACTTACTGACTCCTCTCCAGTCAGGTTGATTGGGCTATTGAATTAGTCGATCGACCAGTGTCATTAATCTTTCTAGATTCTTTTTGTAGGATCCGGGTGGGTCTTCTACTTGGTGGTGATCGCGCAAACTGCCATCAACGCCGGAGTTACCACGGGAAGCATACTGATCGCCGGCAACTGCCTACAGGTACTTGCTGGCTTGTTTCTTTCGTGTCGTCATGACCATGTTTCTCTGCAATACTAGTTGGAGTCTACAGTATCTGGGAAGAATCCTGTTAAACATTTTAGTAGTATGTTTCTTTTGGGGAATATATTCTTTGGATCTTAATAATTGGCAAGTTGACTTGAGGCTGCTTCGACCATACTGCTAGCAGCAGGAGAGATGGTCTCTGAAGCTAGCTAGCTTGTGCCCATGTGGACAGTGTTTTTTTCTTTTTGATAACACATGTGGACAGTGTTCATCAGGATTCCGATAGTGACGTTGGTTGACTTTTCTAGGTTCATGTGCCTGATATGATGTGCAAGCAGGGTTCACACACAGTTTGGTATAGGCTTGTAAACTGCGCCTCTTCTCTTGGGAAATTCATTGTCTCCATTTTGAGAGTCTTTCTTCTTCTTCTTTTAAAACAAACCAACCAATGTATGTAGACGGCCACATCGAATTTCTCCACTACTGCATTCAATAATTTTGCTTCGCTGTACCCCTTATCAATTGTCTGTTCCAATGCATCATGTTCTTTTTTTTTGTGGGGGGGGGAGGGAGAAAGTCACGTGTTTCAATAGAGAGGTTTTCAGGGCTAAAATAATGGCAATTATTTTTCCTCAACTAATGGTCATTAGTTTAAGGGTAGTTCAGTAATTGCACTAAAAAATTAATATTTTTATCATACAAACTTGTGTTAAATACACTAAAATTTGACTACAATAATAATGATGAAGATTAATCAAATTTAAAATAAATATTTTATAACAAATTAATGTAAAAATTGACTAACTTATTAGTTATGATGAATTTTTGTACTATAATCATATTATTTTGACAATATTACCCTTACTAATAGTCATTAGTTATTAACTTCTAAAATTTAATCTACGTCGTTAGATCCAACTAATGGCCATTAATTGAGAAAAATAATGGCCATTATTTTAGACGTGAAAACACCCCTTTCAATATCACTCTACTGTGTGCAGATTATGTACTCCAGCTTGGCACCGGACGGCCCCCTGAAGCTGTACCACTTCGTCATCATCGTGGCGGTGGTGCTGGCCTTGCTGTCGCAGTTACCGTCGTTCCACTCGCTGCGGCACATCAACCTCGGCTCCCTCGTACTCAGCCTCGCCTACACAATCCTCGTCTCAGCTGCGTGCATTCGCACAGGTAGGCGAAGAACACTGTTCATCTGAATTTTGGTTGGAACAGGCTAGTACTAGTAACATCCGTGCTCCACAGGTGTGTCGGGCAATGCTCCGGCCAAGGACTACTCGTTGAGCTCGTCCAAGTCCGAGCGGACCTTCAATGCCTTCCTCTCCATCTCCATCCTGGCCACCGTTTTCGGCAACGGCATTCTGCCTGAAATCCAGGCCACGCTGGCGCCGCCGGCTGCCGGGAAGATGGTCAAGGCGCTGGTGCTCTGCTACGCGGTGGTCTTCTTCACGTTCTACCTCCCGGCCATCACCGGCTACTGGGCGTTCGGCAACCAGGTGCAGTCCAATGCCCTGCAGAGCCTCGTGCCGGATTCCGGCCCCTCTTTGGCCCCGACATGGCTGCTCGGCCTCGTCGTCGTCCTGGTCCTCCTCCAGCTGCTCGCCATTGCTCTGGTAAGAAAATGCTAGCTCTTGATGAATTCACCCGATCGAAAAGGAGAAGGTTAGATCGAGTGGATATGGACGATGCAGGTGTACTCGCAGGTGGCGTACGAGATGATGGAGAAGAAGTCGGCGGACGCGGCGCACGGCCGCTTCTCGAAGCGCAACCTGGTCCCGCGGGTGGCGCTGCGGACGGCGTACGTGGCGGCGTGCGCCTTCGTGGCGGCGATGCTCCCCTTCTTCGGCGACATCGTCGGCGTCGTGGGCGCCGTCGGGTTCATCCCGCTCGACTTCGTGCTCCCCGTCGTCATGTACAACATCGCGCTGGCGCCGCCCCGGCGCTCCCTCGTGTACCAGGCCAACGTGGCCATCATGGTCGTCTTCACCGGCGTCGGGCTCATCGGCGCCGTCGCGTCCGTGCGCAAGCTCGCACTCGATGCCGGAAAGTTCAAGCTCTTCAGCGACACCGTCGTGGACTGACTCATCACAACTGACCCACACGCCGCTGTTGTCGTTTCTAGCATTTCTGTTATCTCTGACTTTTGTTTTTGAAACCGATCTTGAAACTAACGTAGTAGCTGTTTCTGAATACTTCCCTCTCCCTTCTCCCTCAGTCCACGGAGAGAAAGGCACCTCATCAAGTGCTAGTCGTAGACACGGTGCTTCCTTGCGCGCATGCGGATCGGGGTCCTCTGCAGTAGCCCAAAACATAGGTCTAAATGCCAGGTAATGCACCGTGCTACAGTACTTTTAGTGAGAAGGTGAACAGTGTTTCGGATAGCGGTACTGTTCACTTGTACTGCAATGATTTTTTTATCTTTTACCTACACTATCTGTAGCATCCAATCTCATCCATTCATTTCCAATCGGATGGCTAAAAGTTAGACCTAATGCCACCAACAGTGTTCTCTGCATTAGCTAGTTGCTAATGCGAGAGGATCCCGACGCCGCGCATGCGCCTTCTTCCTGCCTAGGGCTCCACCGCCGCTGTCAGGCTCCACTACGGGAGAATGGTTATTTGCTAATAAAGAGATACGACATAGCTTTTATCGGCAAAGCATTTTTGCCGAATGCATTCCTTTGGTTCGGCAAAGCGCTTGCCACGTGCCAAATTCTACACTAGGCAAATATTTTTGATAAAATAAAAAAAGCCAGGTATGGACTATGCCGACCCCACCACGCCTATAGCCTCGTCGGTGGTTGCCGCTACGCCTCTCGCCGGTATGCCGCACTGGCTGCCGCCGCGCTGGCCGGGCCCATGCCCACCCCGTCCGGTGCCGCCCCTCGTGCCGATGCGCTATGGCCGGGGCCACCGCCATCGCTCGCAGCCCACCAGCTGCGCGCAGCCCATCGTCGGCGTGCCCGTGTTGGTGGTTTTTAGATGTCCATTTTAGCTATAAAAAAAGATATTTTAAATCTTGAGTTGGTCAATTAAGCTAACAATTATCCTCATAATTACATATACTTATAGTTGTTCTGTTTTAGTGCATAATACATATAATATAGGAAATAGATGAAAAGCAGAGCAATTATGGATGAAAGCTAGCAAAGCAATGAAGAGAAGGAAGAATTGTTAGGCCGTCCATGTGCCGATCGACACGTACATGAAAGGCCTAGTTGTGGGGCCCAATCCAAGAAGGAAGATAGCCCATCCCAATATAAATTAGAGTCGGTGGACACCTAGATTAGAATCGTCGGGGATAAAAGAAAAGAGAAACAACAAAGTCGACGATGACGGTCGAAGCGAGAAACGATCGTAAAGCTAGGGTTTCAAGGTAGTGGCGGTGGAAGGCGACAAACACCGACCGGACCCACCATAAGGGAGACCGTGCCTTGTGTCGATCGGCACTTGCACCATCCTGTGATGTTCCTCATCCCTTTGTCATGTACATCGGAAGAATGAGTGAGTAGTCTCATATTCTCTTCTCCGGTGCGGTGATCTAACTATGTAAAATCTTATGCTTGTGAAACTCTGTCAATGTACTTAGTCTATGTGATATGCCCAAATAGTGTTGTAATCTGGTCCAAATTCAAAACTTAATAGTACTTCAAATATATATAAATTATTTGGTTCGAATTTCTGTTACAAACTAATCATTGAATTACATGTCACAAATCTGAAAATAGGGCTAAAATCACAAATATAGATAGAAAGTCGGGTTATAATCACATGGGCAGTTTTGACTTTTTACATTACACTTAACCCCGTCAACAGCCCATAACGGAACCGAGGGATAAACTCCATGTTCGTTTTGGAAACACAAGGGTAAATAAAATCACAAAGTTTGAAAACGAGGGGTAAAATCACATTTGGAGTTGGAAGTAAGAGCATCTCCAAGAGAGCCCCATAAGTCTCCTCTAAATAAAACTATTGGGGTATAATAAAAAAAACTATCTCCAATAGCTCCCCAAAACAAATCATAGATTTAGTCTCCCCTAAATTCAACTCATTTGTAGCTAAAAACTGGGAGAAAGTTGGAGGCCCCAATCCTTCTATTTATAAGTGAATTAATGTTGTTGTGGGCCCAAATGATGACGTGGTCCAATAAAAATCATTCTTGATCCATTTTTAGGGAGAACTGTTGGAGGAGACAAGAGAAATTATCACTAACAATTTTTAGGCTGCTCCTAAAAAGAGTCTTTTGGGATCAATTTATTGGGAAGCTTATGAAGAAAATTTAAGGGAAATAACATAATAACCCCGAAAAATAAAGGAGATTCCTCCATGACCTAACGGGCTAGCCCGACACGACTAACATATTACGTACCGTGTCATTGACCATCGCCTCAACTCGTGGGCTGGCACGACACGACCCTCCGTGCCCGTGCCGGGCTGAAATTAAACAGACCGTGTCGAACGACCCGTTTAGCCACCTTCTGTCCAGCCACCAAGGTATCTTTTGTTTGAATTTTTTTATTAATAACTGATTTTTAAAATCCTTTAATATTACTAACAGGCTGTTTCAAAAAATTGCGGAACTAACAGACCTAATCGCCCTTTGGAAGGGCAACTTTAAAAATCGCCCATCCAACGAGGTTATTTATTTAAAAATCGCTCGTTGAACGGGTAATTAATATAAATTGTCTTATGAAAGGGTAATGGGTAATATATATATCACTCTTTAGAAGGGCGATTAGTAGTGAAAATTCTTTTTGAAAATTATATTGGTACGAAAGTTTTATTTAAATACAAAGATCAGTAGTGCATCGGAGCATTTAGTTAAGTACAAAATTTTATTTAAATACAAAGATAGACATACATGGCGCAATACATAATGTATACATAATAGTGACTGCATCAGAACATTTATTTAAGTATCATGGAACAAAATAGTATATGGGGCAAAACATTTTGTTAAGAATCATAGAAAAAAATAGATACACTAGAACATTAGTTAAGAATTGTGGAACGAATAGTAGATACAACATATTTTTTTATTCAGAATCATGGAACAATCAAGAATTATTTTTATTAGTCTGGTAGTAATATTTTTTTTGAAAATAAAGATCAAAAGATGAAACAAAATCTCTCGAATCTTAACCACATAGAAGTGCTAGAAGAAAATGTGAATATACTATTCTTTATTCTTTTTTCTATTATTCTTCATAACATGTTTTGCTGCATGTACTATTTGTTGCATTATACTTAACTAAATGTTTTGATGTAGCTACTATTATGTACTGCGACATATATGCCTAACATTATTTTAAATAAATTTTTGTACTTAACTCGAACGTTCTGATGCACAATTGATCTTTTTATTTAAATAAAATTTTCATACCAATATAATTTGTAAAAAGAATTTTCACCACTAATCATCCTTCTAAGGAGCGCTATATATAAATTACTCCTTTAGAAGGCGATTTATATTAATTACCCATCCAACGAGCGGTTTTTAAATAAATAACCTTTTGGATGGACGATTTTTAAAGTCGCCCTCCCAACGGGCGATTAGGCTGTTAGTATTGCATTTTTTGGAACAGCATGTTAGTAATATTAAATGATTTTAAAAATCAGTTACTAATGAAAAAATTCTCTTTTGTTTTTGACACCAGCCATTCGGTATCGAGCCTATTGCCAGTTGGCCAAAAACCCAAAAATAGTAGGCCCGGCGTACCCCTTCGTTCCCAAGCAACAAGAAAAGAATGGTTCGCTGCTGGCTGCTGCTTGCAGCTTGGAGCTGCCGATGGCCATGGCCATGCCGATTGCCGGAGTTGCAGAAGATGAGGGGTGGGGGTGGGGTTGACTTGGCCAGAAGTTTAGGTAGGGCGTCTGCCCTACCTTGCCCTATTAGGATGAGCCCCTTCTCCAACCATCGCGCCGCGCGTTCCAAAGCTTCTCCCCCGCCCCACCATCCTCGCTGCTCGGAGTCGGAGACTTCAGTAGTTCCCTACTGGAATCCGCCCGGTAATTTTAAATTCGGAGCAGCTAATTGGGGAGTTGCATAAGTTGACGAGTTCGCAGATCTGCGCGGCTGGGACGACAGCTGACCGAAGCAGTGCTGCCCGCGTCGTAGTCGGCAGCCGGCCTGGGAGGTGTGGATCCGGGACGGCGGCGGCGCCTGGAAGGTCGAACAACGGCAACCGCGCTGCTGTTGTGATAATCTGAATCCTGTTCTGCTGCTACAGCGCCAATTCATTTTCGAAGGAAAGGGGGCGAATTGACTGAGGTAGTGAGGTTAGTGTTCCATCTTCACATGGTTTGCTTGATTCTAGTTAAGGTTGAGATTTTTCAATACGTATGAGTAATCTTCACATGGCTCGATGATGAAGTCGGAGATGCTGCCTTCAATAATTCTACTTGCAAAGCCCACGGGAGGGTTGTCCGATGAATCCATAACCAACTTGCACAGAACAAACCTCAAAATGGATTCAATTTTCCAGCTCCCCAACCCTCTTGGAGAGTTGTCTATGGAATGCCAGTAAGAATCAAAGTCATGGTCAAACAAGAACAAGTACGGCCTTTTCTTTGTGGTTACTTGCTTATTTTTCTGCAGTAGAAACTGCAATCGTATTAATCAAGCTTAGCAAGCATCAATTTTAAAATTCAAATCCGAGTTCTTTCTCCTGTAACTTTTGGATATCTTCTATTCTATAATAATGTTATTCTTATTTTGGATTTTTGCTAGACTTGATATACTGGTGTTTATCTTTGTAAGATTTGGTCTGAATCTTTGTTTTGCTAACTATATAGCATTTCTTCTAAGATACAATAAGACTCAAGGACAAGAGAAACACAAAAGGATAAAAAAACGTTGCCTTTCCTTTGTCTGATGATGAAAACATGCTACTGCAGGATCTTGGGCAATGTAGGGTTCATGAGAGTCTAACGCTATCTTTGACTATGGCTAACTGAAGGTTAGCTTCATATAGGCAGTGGAAGGTTCTGGTGTGGACGCCATGAACATTGGTGTCCTCACTGTAGTACCTTCAACCATGGTCGGGAACTCACTGCTGTATCGTGTTGCTTGTGATTATTTTGGTACCCGGTCTGGTTTTGACCTATCACAGGTTAGTGGATCTACTTCTTGTAACATCCTTTGATTGTATGCTATTATTGCGCATTGGAAAATCTGTGGCAACTATTCTCAAGAGGGTTATTGCTATATTAGCAAGGACATAAAAATGCAGGCAGTCACATATTGGAGGTAAAACTAAAGATTTGATTGGAAACAATGATGTGGGTAAGATAATATTCTTGGTTTTGGCAGTTTTCCTGATTTAGATGAGGTATAGATTTTCCTGATTGTGCACTGGTAGCTGTAATTAGTCCCATTTTTAATCTGTTATTCAAGCGCCATCAGAGATAGTAGGTAATAGGTTCTGGAGTTTAAGTAATGTTCTGGTACTTTAAATGGATCCCGTTACACCAACAAAGGAATTTTAAAGTGCTGCTTAGTCTCATTGTCTGGTAGATGTCCTTTTCTTCAGCACCACATCTTGAAATGGAAATGATTTGTTCATATTACTGTTTTTAATTAGTCAATCATTTCCCATTGTTAGTTTTATCTGCATCAATTATTTGTACTTGAAGAGTGATTTGGTGCTTTCCTTCATTTGAAGAATCTAGCTGGTGTGATGGAGGAGCAGGGTATGATGACGTTGAATACCCAGGTGCAAAATAAACAGGTGAATGCTTCCTTCCGATGTACTTGAGGAGATGCACATTTATCGAGTTTTTATAACAAATCCTGGAACTCGTGCTTGAAGAATGAATGTGTACCAATCAAACACTATACTGTTTGTTGTTCCAGACAAATTCTGAATCAGTGCGTCTTGCTGAATGTGTATCAATCCCTGGGATCCCCTCCATGCACAGGCATTAACAATCCCTGAACTTGTTAATGCCTCGGCTCCACATGAGTCAGTGAGCCACTCCACATCGGAGGCGCCACTGTCCTCGCGCCCTCTCTGCTTTGAGTATAGATGAACAACGGGCCGTGCCGGGCCAGCACGGCACGGGCCGTGCTGAGCCAGCACGGCACGGGCCGGACCATTTCTTTAATGGGCCGGCATGACCCTTTCAACAAATGGGTCGTGTCGGACCGGTCCGACGGGCCTAAGGCCAAGCCCAAGCACAGTACGGCACGACTAGTTTTAAACAGATTGTGCCGAGCCATGGGCCTAATGGGCTGTGTCGGGCCGGTATAAAGCTTGACTAAATTTCACAGACTTCATTTTTTGTTAAATTTAAATATTATTTAATGAAAAATAATTTTTAAATATGAAATAATAAAATATGAATTATATTCTACCATTCAATTTTCTACCGTGCCAGCCTGACGGGCTTCCACCTTGGCCCAAGCACGGCATGTGATGGGCTCCTTTGTGCCGTGCTCTTCCGGGCCAAAAAGCGGGCCTCGGGCCAGCCCAATTGTTCAGGTATAGCTTCGAGGAAGTGCTGGGCAGTGAGATCACTGACGTGTGGGCTCGGAACCGGTGACGAGACGCGAAGAGAGAACGACGACGAAGAGGAGGCCGCGGCCTGCTCATCGTGCCATCCATGGAGATGCCGGCGACCGGCGGAGGTTGGAGCAGATCTCGATGCGGTTGCAGCGCCATCCCATCACGCAGCTCGGATGGCTGCCGCCTGCCGCCGTCAGGGAACTCGACATCAAGCTCCATCTTCTTTCTCACTCCAAGTGCCGCCTGCCGGCGATGTGAGCTTCTCCCATCCCAGACAGCGTACGAGCTTACCCCGAGCATGTGATGCGTCCGAGAGGCCGCCCGGCTGATTCTGCGCCCTCGTTATGGCCTTGTGGGCTGCCGGCGTCAGGGAAGTCTGTCACCGCCGTATCTGGGCGGCGTTGGTGCCGTGCCGTGCCGTGCCGTGAATCTGGAAGGTTTGGTGGCTTGAATTGATGGAACGATTCCATGATTCTCACGGGGAGGGAGGCCGAGCGCACCGCGTCCTGTGCTAGAGCGGAAGGATCCGACATTACTGCCCTGATCTCACTGTGCTCGCAGCTGTAGAAGAAGAAGGGGGGTGAGTTGTGAGTGGCTTCTGACTTCTGAGTTCCTCTGAACTGATTATTTTTAAATAAAAAATGAATTGATTTGTTCAAAGAGCTACATTAGTAATTTTTATATCTCTGTATATATATATAAATATGTTGCAAACTTGAGAGAGGAGGCTAACATGTGGATTAGGGCAGGATATAAGTCGCTCGGTGTGCTTGTGTATCCCGCCTAATTGAGCGTCGATTAATCGGTTGTACCCCGCCCGGCCGAGTTCTCGCCTTGGACCTCTCGAGCGTTGTACTGTCTTCTTCCTCTTAATGAAACACGCATCCAGGTGCGTTATAAAAAAATATGCTGCAAAAATATTGTAAGTTCGGTGTAAAATGTTTAACTCGTCGTCACATGTTTCCCTCATGGGATCGTCTAAAATTTTTCAGCTTCTTGTTTGTTTAATTTGTTTATCTGTGAGCTTCAGTGCATTAATGGACGGATATGTACATTATGTTTATTTCGTTTATAAGAGTTCTGGAACTTTTTGTTTGTGCTGACAGGGCCCATATGCTTGTATGGTGTGTGATCTTCTTGTTCATATGTGGAAGAAGCTATTTTATGTGTACTGGCATTGGCAGCCGGAGATATGCAAAGGTAGGTCCACGTAAACGTTCACTGTGAACTTCTACTGCTCTTTTTATAAACAAATATAAAAAGAGTTTAACCTCGTTGATCTTCTGCCTAACACGAAACGAATATCCACAGACCACAGCTCTTCTGCTGTAGTATATATACCCTCAAAATCCCAGTCCTCCAGAAGACACTTCAATTCAATGGCCTGTTTAACTTGGGCTGTCAGTTTAGGTCCAACAGGCCAAACCTGGCAGGCGGAGGCCCGTTCCTTCCTGCATCATCCCACCTCAAATTTCCTTTCCCTCCCCACTACAAAAAGGTCGTCTTCTTCCTCCGGACGATATACCGGCGACGTGTTCTCAAATTTCGGTCCTCCTCCTCTAGTTCTTTACATATTACACAACCTTTGCTCTCTGCTACGGTGGGAAAATAATTCTTGGCACTGCATCTTTCCACGGTCTAGTTCTTTTCGGTTCATTTTCTCGTTTCTTCAGGAAAGAACTGTGGATTCTTGTTTCTTACGCGTTTAACGCCGCATGATTTTTTTTTGGGGGTGAAGCAGAGGGAAGAGAGGAGTTCACGCTTCCGCACATTTCAGAAGATGACGGTGAACGAGGACACGGGCACCTTCCTGGGTTCTTGTAAGTCTCTTGTGTCTTTCTTTCAATACTCCAACTTCTTGGTTGAGTCTTCCGCGATTTCGATTGCTTTCAATCCATGGTTAGTCTGGTTCTTGGGATGAATTAGTGATTCTTTCTATTCTTTTTCCCGTTTCTTGAACAATTGCTGTTTTTTTCACCGAATTGAACAATTGCTGTTTCTTGATTTCTCGAACTCTGATTTCTTTGAAGCGGAGGGCGCAGATGAGTTCATGCCGCCGTACAGAGGATCCAGCGATCCAGTTCGGAAGAATATGGCGGAAGATGAAGCGGCTGTCTCCCTGGACGCGGCACAGAAGAAGATGGCGAACGCGGGTGATTCCCTGCTCCGGCTTGATTCTGGTAAGTTCTTGACGCACTGCTTCTTGTTTCTTGGCCGTTGGCCATGAAATTGAACCCGCAACCCTGATGATGTTAATCTGCGGCCGCTGGGATGTTAAGCTGCCGCGCATTTGATCCTTTTCTTTTCTTGCGCTGGCCTCTGCACGATTAGTCTGATTTTCAGACGCGGGTGCCTCCTGATCGCTTCTGGTTAGTTCGTGATGGTGATGCACAGCTACGTGTGTTTCTTGGGCATTAGCCATGGAATTGAAGTTGCGTGCACTGTGGATGTTAAGCTTGTGGCCGCTGCGGATGTTAAGCCGCCACACTGTGTAGTAGATGAAACAGCAGATTGTTGTTTCATTTTTCTTGCGCTGGTCCTTTCATGGCATGATTAGTTGATTCTCAGACTTCCCTTATGGTTCATTGCAGCCGTGCATGTTGATGGCACGCCGGAGATGGTGCCACCACCGGCGCCCCTGTGCACGCACCAGGGAGCAGCCCGCTTGTTAGTCCAGGTACGTGTACCTACTCCATTGGCATGCAGTTGTCAAGCTATCACCCTGCCAGTGATCTTCTCCACAAATTGTATATGCTTTGCTTATAAGTTAATGAGGTAGAATTTGTGATACTTCAAAGTTCATTTCTGGGAAAGTATTGTTCTGTTTATGCGCATAGGAAACTTTTGTGATCATCAAGTGATACAATAGTATAATTCGTGCCAGGATATTTAATATTCTGTAATTGTGTTTCCTGCAGCCGATGACATGCTTGATTTGCCCCTGGGGATTGGGGAGATGGAGTCATTTTTCACCATCGGCTCATACAGGCTTCCTTTGCGCCCAGGGATTGAAGAACTGCCCCTGAGGACTGAGGAAGGGCAACAAGCCTTCCTCAGCATGCAGCAGAATGACGTTCGTGAGGCAAGGTTTCACGCACTTGACAGCGGATGTTTGCTCTTGGGAAATGTGAGCCTTGGACAGCTGTCCATAAATCCTCCGTTCACTATTCCAGGCATTGCGTACGGTATGTATTTCTCATGCTTTTTATTCCAAGAATTTTGGTAATATGCAGAAATCAATGTTTCAGTTTGTGTGCAAAATGTTATGTAGAAATTTAAATTGTTTGTAGCAGATGGTATTGTAGTAGTATACTTATTGTGTGTAACAGATTCTTAAATGTTTCTTGTGCTCTAGATTATGGTCAGTGATTGTAGCATACTGTTTATTTGCAGCAAAAGTTGATTTTTCAATTGTCATTGAAATAATATTTCATTTGCTATGCAGTGCTAATGCTTTGATTCGGTATTTTGGATGGAATTGTATATGCTTTGCTTATAAGTTAATGAGGTAGAATTTGTGATACTTCAAAGTTCATTTCTGGGAAAGTATTGTTCTGTTTATGCGCATAGGAAACTTTTGTGATTATCAAGTGATACAATAGTATAATTCGTGCCAGGATATTTAATATTCTGTAATTGTGTTTCCTGCAGCCGATGACATGCTTGATTTGCCCCTGGGGATTGGGGAGATGGAGTCATTTTTCACCATCGGCTCATACAGGCTTCCTTTGCGCCCAGGGATTGAAGAACTGCCCCTGAGGACTGAGGAAGGGCAACAAGCCTTCCTCAGCATGCAGCAGAATGACGTTCGTGAGGCAAGGTTTCACGCACTTGACAGCGGATGTTTGCTCTTGGGAAATGTGAGCCTTGGACAGCTGTCCATAAATCCTCCGTTCACTATTCCAGGCATTGCGTACGGTATGTATTTCTCATGCTTTTTATTCCAAGAATTTTGGTAATATGCAGAAATCAATGTTTCAGTTTGTGTGCAAAATGTTATTTAGAAATTTAAATTGTTTGTAGCAGATGGTATTGTAGTAGTATACTTATTGTGTGTAACAGATTCTTAAATGTTTCTTGTGCTCTAGATTATGGTCAGTGATTGTAGCATACTGTTTATTTGCAGCAAAAGTTGATTTTTCAATTGTCATTGAAATAATATTTCATTTGCTATGCAGTGCTAATGCTTTGATTCGGTCTTTTGGATGGAAATTGCAGGAACTGGCATACTGTTGCCCCCAATCTCTGTGGACTCAAGGAGGTTACAGATCTTAGACGTGTGGGCAGATGGAGTGACAGAGGCATTTGCTGAGATATCAAGCATTATCATGAGCCAGCGAGAGAATGAACTCTGGGTTGCCTTTGATACCGAGTTTGCAGTTCCTGATGAAGCTGTCTCTATATCATCTAATCCTGGTCCTGTTGGGGAAAAGCAAGAAGGAACCTTGGAGCCTCCAACAGCTGATGCTCACTATAAGCAGATGTGCAGTTATGTGAATGGTGGGAGCCTAGTCCAAGCTGGAATTGGATTAGTTAACGAGCAATACGAGGTTATCAGTGGAAAGTTTTATCAATTCAATCTGCTATTCAACCCACAATGGCGTATGCTTGATCACCCCGGGGTCCAGTTTATGAGGAAGGCAGGACTGAATATGGAGGAGCATTGGACCAGGGGGATACCTGGTGAACAATTCATCCGGTTACTGGCCAGCTCTGGTCTACTACGTAACAACAAGCTGAAGTGGATAACCTTCATGGGTTACACTGACTTCGGGCTCATAATCAGTTTGCTTATGGGGAACCAGCCATTGCCTTCAAGGAGGCAAGAGTTCTTGAATCTGTTCTGGCGCGAGTTCCCCCGGTCTTATGACTGCAAATTCATTTTTCAGTTTGGGGCCTGCATGGAAGAGTACATCCCAAGGTCACTTCGATCGCTGGGTATCAAACTCGAGGTAACGCGGGATGAGGGCATGCATCAAGCGGGTTCTGATGCGCTATTTACTCTGAGAGTTTACAGAAAGCTCGTGGGCCGGAAGCCAGCTTTTCTCAACAAGATATGTGGAGTTCTGTACGGAGTTTCTGACGTCCGAAGCTGGATGCTCTTATAGAGTAGGTTGTTTCCTAAGTACTGGTAGTGCTGTTCTCTGGATTGTACTTAGCTGTTGTATATTGCTACCTGATTACTCTGCTGTATAATGGTCTACAATCTGGAGTAGATGTAACAGATGAAAGAAACCTTCAAGAACCTTGGATGATTTTTTAGATAATGGGACCTAAATCCCAGCCTCTACACCCCAAGAGGTGTACACGGCCCAAGAACCTTGGATGATAGACATTATGAAGGTAAAGACAAGTGGTTTGAAATAAACACTGCCCAACAGAAATATTTGATGATAGATTTTATGGAGCTCAACACTGAATATTTAGCTGCTGTATCTTGCTATGTGATACCATGTTGATTAGTCTGTGTCTGATCGACTTGTCTAAATATTGCAATGTACATGTTTGGTCACGATTTTATCTGAATTTTTATTCAATTCTCTAGCTTGAACCTTTGCAATGAAATAAATGAAAGGGTGCATTTTCCCAGAATTCGTTCATCTGATCAAAATGTGGAATCTTGACGCTCTCTGGACGTTTGTGCTTCCTGAGCATGGCCATTAATTTCCATGTCGACTCAGCTGATTTCCTTGGGTTCAATTTTATACCGCTCTTTTGGAGTACGAAGATCCTTGGGTTGACTTTTGTAGGTCCTTGGGTTGAGCTGGACTGCGGGAGGCTGGGTGCGTCCCATGGAGCTCGCCGGAGCTGTGGCCCGTAATGGCCATTGACCCGCAATAAAGCGCCTTAAGGGCCTTGGTGGCCGGGAGTGAATGAAGGAGGAACGAAATTTGCTTGGGCGGCTTCATGGTGTCGAGTAATGCGGCGGCGACGGTTTGGAGTGGAGCTGGCCGCCGGCGGCGTGGGGGAGGACAGGAGGAGGAAGAAGAAGAAGCAGTGTTCCGTTCGGAGAAGGCGGTAAACTGTGCTGGCCTGATGCTATCTCGGATGAGCCGGCCCTGCTACGTTCAGGCTCGTGCCTAGTCCGCTTGCTGGGCTGGATGGTGGGCAGGCATTTGTAGGGCTTTAAGCCATGATGAATAAAGAGCATGTTTCCTCCTAAAAAGGGAAATTCTTTTCTACCGCTTCACAAACAAAACAAAATATCAGGAGAAATATTGGTGGGTTTTTTAAACTAAAAATGTTTGATAATTTTCTATTTCAAAGTATTTACGAGTTAAAATAAAACGCCATTTGTTTTACTAAAAAAACAATTGGCCGGACAACTCATAACTTTTGTACTTGTTATCATCCACGGTTCACGAGTTGAAGCTAACCCTGAAACCCATTCTTCTTTTCTTTTTCAAAAATAATAAAGTGATATTAGAAATCTAAAAAAACTTAAAAACTTGAGAGATTAAATATGAGATATCAGTCCATCCATTTTGATTATAAACACTCAAATATAATTTTTTAAAAGATGTTTAAATAAAATTTCTAAAATTGAGCTAATCTGTCAGCCTTTTACGCTCAATAACCTGCTGATTAGCCAACTTTGAGAAATTCTATTTAAATCTCCAAAGTATATATGTGAGTGATTAATTAGAGCCAAAATGGATGCAATTATATCTCAGCTTTAATCTCTCAAATATTTATATTTTTAGAGATTCCTAGTATCAGGTTTTTTATTTTTGAAAAAGGGTATGAAGAAGGAGTTTCAGAGTTAGCTTCGATCTCTGAGCTGTGTAGTCTTTACATGGATGGTTATGGTAGATCGGCTGCCGATGTCCATGTGACGTTGAGGTGGTGGTCCGTGGTATAGTGGGGACTCCAAGTAAAATTTGCAATGTACAACAAAATGGTTTTAAAACAATATGAAGTCAGATTTGATCAGATTTTTGCGTATGTACAGTTTAATCCAAAACACTTGTAATTTACCGTTTCTTTTTCTCTATTATCATGGACATCGATTGATAAAGATCTGATTGAACCTATAGGGTAAGGTGCACACAAAATTACAACACTCATAGTAAAGAAGAATATTATGATTTTTGACCTACTCAACGAAGCTGAACATGTGAGCACAAGTAATGAAAACTTGCACATGTTCAGGCGAGCTGTGGATTAGGCGAACCTAAGTGGAGAGGTTGGGTAGCGTGGCGGGCCCAGGAAAGGGAGCAAGGGCGGGTCGAAGAAGGCATGCGGCACCAAGCTCTCTGTGAAGTCCAGCATGGTGGGAGTTGAAACCAAGGGCATCTGCCTGCGCACCCTCTTCTCTTTGAGGTCGCACAAGCTGACCACGTGGCAGAAGGGGGATGCCCAACGAGGATGGCGCCGTCATCGTCGGCAGGGATGGCCATGCTGAGCGACACTTTGAGCAAGCGTGTCTCTGGCGGCAACACGAGCAGCTGATGGCGCAGCGCCCAGGAGCAGGTTGGCAGCTGCAGCACCCAGATGTGGAGCGACATGCCCATGAGCAGGACCGCGGCGCAGAGGTCCCCGTGCAGCTCCAGCAGCGCCGCCTGATAATGATCGCGGCAGGACGGCGGCCGTGGCATGAGCCGGAACGTCTCGGAAGCCGTGTCGAAGGCCAGCATCTTTCCGGTGCGGGTGGCTTGCGGGTGGAAGCACAGCCAGTAGAGGGTGCCGCGGTGAGCCACCGGGGACTGGTACGGCCTGTCGCCGATGGCCGCAGGCGCGCGCTGCGCCGGGAGGCATCGACGCCGTGCGCCGCCGGCCGCGAGGGTGTAGTAACGGTAGTCCTTACTATGATCTGGGCCCTGGACAAGAGCGTGGCACAGGAGGCGGTACTCGCCGGAGGAGGCGTGGCGGTAGAAGCCGCAGGGGAAGGCGGCCAGGCATGGCTGTGCCACCGGCAGGTAGGCCCACTGCCGCGTGGTTGGGTTGCAGATGACGTAGATGCCTGGGCTCTCCTGCAGCACCAGCAGGCCGTCCAGGGAAGCCACCAACGTGCAGGCGGTGTCGCACAGGTAGCCACGCCGTCCCATGTCGTCCGCCGGCCTCGGCGTCAGGGACACCGGAACGCTGCTCAGCGTCCCAGATCGCGTCAGCACGATCATCTCGCGCGGCCGACGCGCCGCGTGCGCCGCCAGGAACGAGCGGTCGCTAGTGATGTAGTGCCACCGCTTGCACACGGCGCCGCACCGGAGCACCGATTTCGATGGCAGGCGAGCGAAAATCTCCATCAGAACGTCGTCGCCCACAAGACCATCTATTTCTTCTCGTTCTCGACGACATACTGGTACTGGCGGCGTCGTCCTCATCGCCTCCGCGTGCTGCATTCCCTAATTTCTTCCTCCGCTCAACGTTCTGATGCTCGGTTAATTATTCAGATTCAGAGGGGGATTTCCTTTTTTATCAAGGACCAGCCTTTGTATACGCTGTCCGATTCCAAGCCGCCATCATAAGACAGTTGTACAATTCGAGACGGATTCTTCAAATCAAAATACCTAACGTGTAAGAATTTATGTAGAAGAATTATGATATTTTAATTAGCGCCCATGTACAGTAAGTGAAACATAACATATGTGAAATGCATCAAAATTGCAATACTGTCAAACGTTGCAGACATTCAATTCTCTGTAATCATATTCCCAAGCTAAGCAAACTCATGTTCCTAAGCTAAGCAAACTTCTTAAATAAGAGAATAGAAAAAGTAACTTAGCACTGTCATATTAGACAACAAAAATCAATACATTTTTATTTTAAAAACAAATGAATTCTTTTACGGTGCGTGTACGAAACTAAGGGTGCATTTGGTAGTGCTCATGTTTATGCTCAAAATTGTTTCCATTTATTTAGTGTTAATTGCAAAACAAGTGTGTATATGTGGATGCAATACTCTCAATTATGGGAAAATACTACTAAATTTGTGGAGCTCAGTTTTCTACCGTTTGTGGCGTGGCAACTAGGCAGCGTTATGGCCACCCAAGGTCGCAAATTGTGTGGCTGGCGGGTGGGCCCGTCGTCGGTCGCGAGATCCCGAGAAATATCGTTGGGCTTATGGCGGTGTTCCGCGTGGCGGGCGCCTCATCCACGCATATCAGTCGTCGGCTTCCCTGCACCGCTCTGCTCCACGCATCCGGCCTCGTCGCCGTCCGATCAAATCAAACACGGAGAGGCTCGTGGCCGCTGCAGAATTCACCGCCACTTATATTTGCCGGCACGGAGGCGGCCGTGCCTTGCTGAGATTCCGTCGACGCATCGCACTGCTTGGCTTCCACAACCTGCTTCTGAGCTCTGTGCGCCACGAGAAGGACCCGGCTTCCTTCTCGGCATGACGTCCACCGTGACGACGCCCAGCCGGCCGCTCGCCGCCGGGTGCCGCCGCACTGCCGGCGGGCCGCGGCGGTCCGGTCCCGTGGTGCTGTCGCTGAAAGGGCCGCCGCGGCGACGGGCCACGAGCTGCGCGGCGCTGGCGTCGCCGGAGAAGCAGAGGACGGCCAGGAGCAAGCAGGCTCCTGCCAAGGAGGAGGAGCGGCAGGCGGAGGAGAGCACGGATTACAACGAGGTGGCGGCGGCGCTGGAGAGCATCTACAAGCTCAGCCCCGCCGTCGTTGACAAGAAGAAGAAGAAGAAGAAGAGGAAAGAGGGCAGAGTGGTGAGTGATTGGTTAGCTTGTAGGGAAGGAATTGCGCATCATCTGAATGAATTACTTTACTGGCATGTTTGTAGGGAAGGAGCAGCGTGATCGTGAGGAGCCGTCGGAGGCGGCGCGGTAGGAGGATGGACCTGGGGAAGAGGGTGGAGATGATGAAGCAAGCAGGGAGCAAAGAGGAGCCGGCGGAGGAGGAGATGCTGCTCCGGGAGCACGCCGTGTCGACGGACATGGGCAGCCTGGACTGGAAGCGCATGAAGATCCCGCCCGTGCTCAGCTCGGCGCAGAGCGCAAGGCTCTTCAAGACCATGCAGCCAATCAAGGTTGGTTTTGTTGGTTCCGTTGATTCAATTCCTTCTTTCTTTCGTCGATCCAATTCCAATTCTTTCTTTCGTCGATCCAATTCCAATTCTTTCTTTCGTCGATCCAATTCCAATTCTTTCTTTCGTCGATCCAATTCCAATTCTTTCTTTCGTCGACCAGGCCATCTTGGAAGTGCAAGAGAGCTTGCGTGAGGAGCTGCAGAGGGACCCCACCGATGCAGAGCTGGCGGAGGCCAACAACATGACGGTGCAGCAGCTGCGGCGACGCCTCGACGTCGGCCGAGCGGCCAGGAACAAGCTCATCAAGGTATCGTAGCCATTGTTTTTTTTTCTCGAGGACATGCGCTTTCCATTAAGTGCAAGGGTTGTAGCCATTATTGTTCATAGTACTGAATCTGAAATACTGGCAGCACAACCTGAGGCTTGTTCTTTACGCCATCAACAAGTACTACCCGGACATGGCGAGCGACGAGCGGTTCGACGAGCTTTGCCAGGCCGGCGCCAACGGGCTCATCACTGCCATCGACCGGTTCGAGCCCAAGCGCGGCTTCCGCATCTCCACCTACGCGCTCTTCTGGATCCGCCACTCCATCGTGCGCGCCCTCACGCTCTCCAGCTTCACCCGCTTCCCCTTCGCCATGGAGTCCCAGCGCCAGGAGATCGCCAAGGCCAGGGAGGACCTCGCCTTCGAGCTCGCCAGGCCGCCCACCGACGACGAGGTCATCGCCAGGGTCGGGATCTCGCCGGCGAGGTACCGCGACGTCGTCAGGATGACCAGGCCCACATACTCGCTGCACTCGCGCAACCGCGTCACGCAGGAGGAGCTCATCAACGAGATCACCGACGACGACGCAATCGGGGCGGACGCAGCCAAGCACAACACGCTGCTGCGCCTCGCCATCGACGACCTGGTAATTATTAATTAAGTCCCTTAGCTTACTCCTATGATGATTACTCTTCTTTTCTGATGATGAATTAATTCTTTCTGATGATGATTTAATGAATTAACTCCTTGATTAACAACCAACCAACCAACCAAATCAATAACAGCTGGACTCCCTCAAGCCCAAGGAGAGCCTGGTGATCCGGCAGCGTTTCGGGCTGGACGGCAGAGGCAAGCGCACGCTGAGCGAGATCGCCGGCAACCTCAGCATCTCCAGGGAGATGGTGCGCAAGTACGAGCTCAAGGCGCTCATGAAGCTCAAGCACCCCACCAGAGTCGACTACCTGCGCAGATACATGTGACTCCCACTGGATCCACTCTGCACAAATCATGTTTATTTATACTAGAAGAACAACATGTACATATATATACAGGAATGGTGTGTGCGTCCTCCTCCTCCTCCCTATTTATTTACTTACTTGTGAACCTCGCATGTAATTAATTCTTAACCTCCAAATTCCTGGTAAACTACTGATGCTATACTTCAGTTTTCTTCTTTTATTTCTCGCTTTCTAATTCTAAATTCTAATAGAAGAAGAAGAAGGTGTCATGTCGTGAATATCGTTGAATGAATCCCAATGGATAACACGCCGAGCCATTTCAAGGAAAATGTCTAGTACTAGTATATGTAAACTGTAACCGATTTCTGCAACTGGAGGACAAAGCTACGATGACACACGGGCATGCCAGATGTAAGGTACCACGTCAGATCTCTGCGAACCGTGTCACAAAATCCCAATCTCTCAAGTCCCAAATTGGGCCATGCACGGCGACACGCGTACACCATCACAGAGCACAAAATGTTTTTTTTTTTTAAAAACTCAGAGCATCCATCCCCTTCCTCTTGGCTGCAATAAACCATCCCATCACCGCAGCATAGCAACTGATCCTGCCTGAATCCTGATCGATATGGTGAAGCTCGCGACGGCCAGGGAGGCGCGGCTGTACGGCCCCGCGCTTGCCGTGCGGCGCTGGGAGTACCTCAACGCCGGGCTGTACGTGTTCGCGGCGCTGCTCCTGTCGGCGGGCCTGGCGGCGATGTGGGCCGGCGGCGCGGCGAGGGCGGGGCTCGCCGCGGCGTGCGTGGCGCTGGCGGTGGCCGCCGGCGTGAACGCGCACGACCTGTGGGCGCACCTGGCCGGCGTGGACTGGCGTGTGGGGCTGGCAAGGTACGACGTGCAGCTCGGCCTGGTGGAGCTGCTGGTGCCGGCGGTGCACGCGGTGGGCTGCGTCCTCGCCGTCGTCGGCATGGCCATGCTGCTCGAGAACATGTTGGTGGCGGCGTCGGTGCTGTGGATGCTGGGGTCGCTGCTCAACGCGTGCCAGGTGTACGAGCGCGCCGACGGCAGGGCGCAGCTGCTGCAGGCCACCGTGCAGGTGCCTCTGCTCCTCGGAAGCCTCTTCTTCCTCCTCGCCGCCGCCGCCGCCAAATCCCCGGGCCTCATCGTAATTAAGCGCCATCATCCCCGTCCTTGTCCTAATAACTTACTGTATTAATTAATTCCGGGCTCAACTCAAGGACTGGATTATTGCAGAGCCGCAGCTGGGTCTGGCTGAGCTTCCTGGGCAGCGTGCTGTGGCTGGTGGGTGCGCTCTTCAACGTGCTCAAGGTGTTCATGATGCACCAGAGCGACGCCCTGCGCCTCGAGAAGCTGCGCGGCGGCGCGCAGGAGCGCCTCAGCCGGGACCGCGAGGGACGAGTGCCGCTCATCAACTGGGAAGAGGCCGCAAGGAGGAGGGAGCTGCGCTGATGCTGATCCATCCCCCTTCCAGGACACGTATAATTTTTTTTCTCTGTTGCTTGATCGATGTGGAAAACTGGGAGCAAACAACGGGCCGAATAAATTGTTTTATCATGCAATTTTCTCGCGTGCTTGATTGAGGAAGGCGTTTCCTTTTTTTTTTTTGGGAAAAAAAATTCCTGCACTTTGCGGACCTGACTCCGATTGGAGCCACGTGGACATCCAACGGTAGGAGAAGATAGGCTCGGATGACCATGATGGTGATGGGGCGCCGTCCTCCCAAAGATAGTGCTTTGGCCCTATCAAAAAAAAGAAAAGAAAAAGATAGTGCTTTGGCCGCGATCGATGGCGCTTCCTCCTGCCACCGGCAGCGACAATGGGCGGCGAGAAAAAGCTCCTCCCTGCAGTGGGCAGACTTCTCTAGCATATTTTATGGACAGAGTTTCATGCTTTCAGGTGCTTCAACTTGCACTGTCTGGAGCTTTTCTCCTCTGTCACCAGACCGTCCGGTGAATTCAGGCCATCTAGACTCCGATTTACTTTTTCTGTCCTGCCTCTAAAATTTAAGCATCTGTCACATCAAAAAGAATCTTATTATTTATGAATATTTTGATCAATTTAATAACAAAATCTATTGACAGATTGGTGCTAATTTTCGAGATGAATCTAATGAGCTTAATTAATTTAGATTTTGTTAAAGTGATGCTACAGTAACCGTCTTCTAATCACGACTTAATTAACCTCATTAGATTCGTCTCGTAAATTAGTCTAGGGACCTGTAATTTATTTTATAATTAAATTTTATTTACTACTTCTAAATAGTAAAATTCTTTTGATGTAGCAATTCTAAAGTTTAGACTCAGAAAACGAACACAGCTCTAGTCAACCATCTTGTTCTTTCCTCAGGCACAGGACCACCCAGTGATTCAGCTCACTCTTACTATTCTTCCACTTCTCAGTTCTGGTGCTTCATCCGCCTCTCAAGTTTCAAATGCTACAGTATCCCAGTGTGCGTGCGTAAGTACACTACTTATCCTCGATGATACTCCATCCCATCATGCATTTCTCTAACAACATAAGACCTGAGGTAATTTGGGGGTCAAGCAACATTGCCGGCAAAACTTCTTTCATTCATTGGAATGCATGTTCCTGACCTTGACCTTGCTTTCAATCTAAAGGCCAACTTTCCTTCACTTGAGAGCCTGATAGAGAGGATTCACGAGGATGGAAGGATAGGGATAGCAGAGAAGGCCCTAGACTTACCCTTGTGCATTGAGAAGCTGGAGCCAGTCTCTCTTTGGAGATGCACGCATGCAGCTTCACATGGTAAATGATGTCATTCTCCATCTGGACATAGCACAAGAAAACAGAGCACTCACACATCCAGAACTAGAACTGCATCGTGATCTCAAGCTGCGAGTTCTAGGTCTTGCGGCGGTTGAACGCGCACGACGAAGGCAATGTTCCAGAATAACATGGCTTAAGGAAGGTGACGCTACAACACGTTTTTTTCACCTCACAGCCAACGAGAGAAAAAGGAAGAAAATAATCCCACACTTAGTAACAGAGGATGGCACATATGTATGGTCGCATGAGGACAAAGAAAAATTGTTGTTTGACCATTTTGGCAAGATATTGGGCACTCGCCAAACTCGCGGTCGCAGCTTCAACTGGGCAGCGCTTGCTTTGCGCAACGTGGATGAGAGCCTCGACGACATATTCACAGAGGCGGAGGTGCTCGCTGCCATTAAACAGCAGCCGACTGAAAAGGCACCCGGGCCTGATGGCTTCACTGGAGAATTCTATAGAGTCTGTTGGCCAGTGATTAAACATGACCTACTCCAAGCACTGAACAGCGTCCACTGCATGCACACCGGGCCTTTAGAAAAGATGAACACGGCCTCAGTGGTGCTCATCCCAAAGACGGAGGTGGCAACCAAAACGGCTGACTTCAGACCGATCAGCCTAATACACTCTTTTGCCAAGCTCCTCTCCAAAATTCTTGCCCTACGTCTATCCAAGCAGATTGACGAGCTCATTTCACCCTCACAGAGTGCGTTTATAAAAAAGAGATGCATCCAAGACAACTTTGTCTATGTTAGAAATTTGGCAAGAGCATACCACCGCACCAAGACACCGGCACTTCTCTTCAAACTCGACATATCCAAAGCCTTCGATACTGTATCATGGGAGTACATGTTCGAACTCCTTCAACGCCGTGGCTTCAGCAACCGATGGAGGAACTGGCTTGCACTGATTTTCTCCTCGTCCTCGTCATCAATTCTTCTAAATGGAGTTCCAGGACCTCGAATATGGCACGAGCGTGGACTGCGGCAAGGCGACCCTTTGTCTCCTTACCTTTTTATCCTTGCCATAGACACCCTGCAGCGAGCACTTGAGCTAGCCACAGAGCAAGGTGTTTTTCGCCGCTGCGAGGCCGACATGGCAAACTGCGCCTCTCACTGTATGCGGACGACGCCGCCATCTTCCTAAACCCAGTGAAGGAAGAGGTTGAGATGCTTATGAATCTCCTACAGAACTTTGGCCTCGCCACTGGACTACAAATCAACGTGGCAAAATGTTCTGTAGCGGCTATACGGTGCCAAGATCTCGACCTACTGGACATCTTGTCTCCCTTCCATGGACAACGTGTCTCATTCCCGATGCAATACCTTGGCCTACCATTGACGATCGGAAGATTGCGGCTAGTGCACCTACAGCCTCTACAGGATAAAGCAAGGGCCAAGATGGCCGGATGGAAGGGCAAGCTCCTGAACATTGCTGGACGCCGAGAATTGGTACGAACAGTGCTAAGCTCTCTCCCTACATACTTGTTGACTTCCATCAAACCACCTAAACAATTTATCCAGGAGCTAGACAAACTCAGCAGGCGCTTTTTATGGGCTAGATGCCACGACCTACATGGCGGTAAATGCAAAGTCAGCTGGCTGCATATCACAAGACCGATAAAATATGGTGGTTTGGGGATACGAAACTTGGATCGGTTTTCACGAGCATTGCGATTGCGCTGGCTGTGGCTAGAATGGGCACCGACGGACAGACCGTGGAAAGGCATGGACCTGCCGGTGGATAATACTGATTGGGCACTCTTCGCAGCTGCGACACGGGTATCCGTTGCGGACGGAAATCGAGCAAGATTCTGGACCTCCAGCTGGCTGAACGGAACAGCACCGGCCACGCTCTTCCTCGCCTCTTCAAGCACAGCCGAAGAAAGCAAAGGACCGTCGCTGAGGCCATCACAGAGGACATGTGGATCAAAGATGTCGCCCACGACCTAAACCATGACATCCTCCATGACTTTTTCGCGTTGTGGATGCTAATTGAGGAGCAGGGCGTCAACTTACAAACTGACCAGACGGATACCATCATCTGGACGCCCACGAACCACGGTGAGTACACAGCCAAGTCAGCATACGAAATACAATTCCGGGCGCCACCACTTCTCTCTTCCCACAGCTCATCTGGTCCGCATGGGCACCGCCACGCGTAAAAGTTTTTACCTGGCTTCTCCTGCAACACCGGATTTGGACGGCGGATCGCCTACAGCGACGCGGATGGGAAAACCAGTACTTCTGCCCGTTTTGTATCAGAAACTTGGAAACGCCGCAACACCTGTTTCTAGAGTGCCCCTCAGTCGGCCAACTCTGGACCCTAGTGGCACAATGGCTAGGAGCGCCATACCTTCAAGCCACATCTTGGCAGGCCACTAATAGCATCCAGGACTGGCTACTCAAATTGAAAATGCAGACTGGGCAAGCACAACAGAAGGGGATCCAATCCATGGTACTCCTGGTCATATGGACGATATGGAAAGAGCGTAATAATCGTGTCTTCAAGCAAGAGGAAAAACGGCAACGACTCTACTTCGCCAAGTACAGGAAGAAGCGAACAACTGGAGCAATGCAGGGGCTAAACATGTCACGGCGCTTGGTGTTTTTCCAAACCGCGAGTAGTCGCTTTCTTTTATTTTGCCTTGCTGGTCGGTCTGACCTTGCAAGGATGTTGTACAATTGCGCAACTTGCGCATATAATCTCTATTTCTTCTTATTAATATAAGCCGGACAATGTCTCGGAACTTTCGAAAAAAAAGACTCACCATATTTGAGAAACCCCTTGCAGCAGGCAAATTCTGCTGAGGGTCAGGCTCAAGACTGGTCAGGCTGATTTGAGTTCAAAGTGAGGCAGAGCCCTCGTTTGTTATCACATATTTTTCTGTTTGTAGTAGAGGGGAGGTGCATGTTTTTGCCTTTTTGGTGTATAAACATTGACTTGTATACGATTTTTCACCCGTTTCTTTTTTTTTCTTCATAAACAGTGGTAGCTCTTTGTTGGTGTGTAATTCCTAAGAATGTAAAGGACCTATTTGCATATGAGTAATATAAGAGTGAAGCAACCCAACCAGAAAAATTCCCCCAAACAGCAACATGGTTACAGAGCTAGGGTTAGTTCTGTAAATTTTGAATTTTGAATTAGTAATATAAATTTAATAAAAAATCGATTATTAAAAAATGTATATAGAGCGAGGCTGCCTGTCACATGGCTGAGTTCCGTAAGGAATCGGAGATCCGGAGTTCCACCAGTCAATCCGATACGGCGCCTCGGTTCCCGCGCAATTGAAGTTCTGTGGGTGTAGCTTGTGCAGCTTGCCGCAAGGCCCAATACACACCGCTGCTCGGAGTACGCTCTCTTAGCTTAGGATTGATCCATACTACTTTGTTTGACATGATAAGCACATACGTGAGATTTGTAAAATAAGTGCGATACACATCGTACACATCTTCCAGAGAACATGTCACAGACTCACAGTACACCGCAGTATGTGCCTCTTCCTTTTTTTTTGAAGGCAGTATGTGTGAGTGCCTCTTCCTTTGTTTCTGCCTTTCTGGTATGTTCTTGAGTCTTTGGGCCAATATCTTTTTTTTATCTAACAGGATAGTATACGTCAACTACCTCAAGTCACCGATATTCATAACTAAACCTTTTGATCAACCGAAACTATCGGATAACTAACAGTTACATCGATTCTAGCACGGACAAGTCGACATGAAAGATTCGATGCACTTACCTAACGAAATCATTACCGATGTCGTAGCTCGAGAGCTCGAGCAGTTGACGAGAAAATATGTTGAGTTGATGTGGCGACGCACCGAGAGGTGTATTTAATTGTGTTGTTGTTTACAATGGTCCTAATCTACTATTTATATCCAGGCCACAATCGACCTAGATATTCTTTTCTTATTTTATATGACCTCATCAACTTAGAAAACATACTACGACTCGAACTATCTCCATGTGTCCTTCTGTCGGCCGATGTTATCTTTTTCTTCTGTCGTCCTGTACTCCTTTTAATATCTCCCGCACGTGTCTTTGATAGCTTATGCAGTCGCTGACTAGTGGGTCTAGATTCAGAATCTAGTGTAAATAGTTGTGTCAACATTGTTAATATTTTATATCAACAATTTTATTGGGTAGACCGATCTATAGAAGTCATTGGGTAGCTCGATTCCATAAGGCTCATTAACAGCTCCGTCGGATGTGCCAATTTATGTCAACGTTTTCGTAAAAATGTGTCAAAATTTTTGAAAAATATTGACTTAGTACATTTAAAATGTTAAAACAATATATTTAAAATATTAATTAAAAAATATTTCAAAAATGTGAAAAATCTATTCGTATTGGATCTCATTTTGTAGAATTAACTTAAAAAACATATGGATTTAAGACGAATCGAGAAAAATATGTTTGAAGTTTTATAACGGTGTCTTTTTCTCTCACTCTCACTCGGCTCCAATCAAATTACAAGGCGTGGCTAATGCTGCCCATGGGCCGGGTGGGCCGATATATGGATTGACTTCCGTCGATCAAGCTGACTACAGGACGTCCCAATATCTAACGTCATCAATGGATTATCCGCAACAACAAATCGGATCCCCTTTCTTTCGTCTTGCCCGCCCGTTGGTTGCTCTCCTTCCCCTCCAATGGCGCAAGCCATCTCCGTCTCGCTCCCCACGCCGCCCACGCACCACCACCAGTCCAAGCCCCCGCCACCACACCACGCCAGCAGCTCGCCGCCGCACCTCCTCACCGTCAATTCCCTCTCCGCGTCGCTGCGAGCCGTAGATTCCTTCCGCGACGGCCGTCTCCTGGTCTCCCTGCTGCGCCAGTGCGCGGACCTCCTCCGCCGCGACGAGGAGCAGGATGTCCGTCGCCTCGCGCCGCAGCTCCACTCGCTCGTCGTCCGCGCGGGCCGTTCGCAGGACCCGCACGTGGCGTGCGCGCTGGTGGACCTTCTCGGGCGCCTGGGCCGGGACGCCTCCGGCAGGCGCGTGCTCCGGGAGGCCGAGGACGGCCACAAGGACTCCGTGCTGTGGAACAAGCACGTCGCCATGCTCGCCGAGGCCGAGGACTGGGCCGAGGCGCTCGCCGTGTTCAGGGAGATGCAGGCGCGCGGGGTGCCCGCCGACGGCTACACCTGCGCGCGGGTGCTCCACGCCTGCGGCCGCGCGGGGCGCTGCGCGAGGGCAAGGCCGTGCACGCGCACGCGCTCAAGGCCGGGACCCACACCCACGCGCTCGTGCCCGGCTTCCTCGCGGGCATGTACGCCGAGAACGCCGACATTGGCGCCGCAAGGCTCGTGCTCGACGCCATGGCGCCGGAGAGCCTGGTCCCGTGGAACGCCGTGCTCGCTTGCTGCTCGCGGCTGGGCCTTGTGGACGACGCCTTGGACATCGCGGATCAGATGTTGGCGAGGTCGTCGGCGCCGGAACCCAACATGGCAACCTGGAACACCGTGCTGTCCGGCTGCTCGCGGAACGGCCGCGACATGGACTCCTTGGCCGTTGTCCGGACCACGCTGGAGCAAGGCCTGCGGCCGGACGCGTCCACCGTCTCCAGCCTCCTCAAGTCCGTGGCCAACTCGGGCCTGCTCGCCCGTGGCATGGAAGTCCATTCCTTCCTCCTCAGGCACGACATCGAGCAGGACGTGTACACCGGGACCGCGTTCGTCGACATGTACGCCAAGTGCGGCCGCCTCGACTACGCCCGCAAGGTGTTCGACGCGCTGGAGCACAGGAACCTCACCACATGGAACTCGCTCATTGCAGGGTACGCAAGCGCTGGCCAGTTCGACGCGGCGCTGGACCTTGTGGAGGCCATGAAGAGGAACAGGCTCGATCCGGATATATCCACTTGGAACGGGCTCATCACAGGCTACTCCATGAACGGGCAGACTTCGCAGGCGGTGCTGTTGCTCCGGCAGATCAAGGCACTCGGTGTGGCACCCAATGTGGTGTCGTGGACTTCACTCATCTCTGGGAGCTGCCATAACGGGGAGTACGATGATTCCTTCTATTTCTTCGGTGAGATGCTGAAAGATGGTGTCCAGCCCAGCTCGGTAACCATGTCGGTTCTGCTGCGGGCCTGTGCCGGCCTCGCGCTGCTAAAGAAGGGCAAAGAGCTGCACTGCTTTGCACTGCGAAGGGCCTATGATCATGATATGGTTGTCAGAACAGCTCTGATTGACATGTACTCAAAGGCGGGAAGCTTAACGAGTGCCAAAAGCATATTCCAAGGTGGGATTCAGAAGAACAATTTGGTGTCTTGTAATGCAATGCTGACCGGGCTGGGACTCCATGGCCAAGGCCATGAGGCGATAGAGCTGTTCCACGACATGTGCAGTGCAGGATTGAAGCCAGACAGTATAACCTTCACAGCGCTGCTAACCGCCTGCAGATCACAGGAGTTGATTACTGAAGGATGGGAGTATTTCGACAGCATGAAAAGCAGCTATGGCGTGACACCGACTGTCGAGAACTATGCCTGCATGGTTGACATGTTGGCAAGCTGCGGATATCTGGATGAGGCCAAGGACTTCATCAACAGGTCACCAGTCAAGGCAGCAAGCTTATGGGGAGCCCTTCTAACAGGTTGCTCGATACATGGAAATCTTCCTCTCGCGGAGGTGGCTGCAAGGAAGTTGTTCAAACTAGAGCCGTACAATTCAGCCAACTACTTGCAGATGGTCAGCTTGTATGAGCGTGAGCAGATGTATGACGAAGCTGAGAGCCTCAAGTACGCGATGAAAGCAAGAGAACTGGATACTAGGCCTGGGTGGAGCTGGATACAGATTGAACAAAGTATCCATGTGTTTGAAGTCGACGGGAAACCGCATCCGGATACTGCAGATATATATGAAGAACTACTTCGTTTGGTTTTCCAGATCAGGAAGGCAGGATATGTGCCAGACACCACCTGCATAGTGTATAATGTTCCAGAAGAAGAAAAGGAGAAGTTGCTGCTCAGCCATACTGAGAAGCTCGCAATTACTTATGGATTGATCCATTCAGATGCAAGCAGAGTACCCATCAGGGTGATCAAGAATACCAGGATGTGCAATGACTGTCATGAGGTGGCCAAGCATATTTCTGCTTTGTGTGACCGACAAATTGTTCTTCGAGATGCTGATAGATTTCACCATTTTGTGCATGGCAAATGCTCTTGCAATGACTGCTGGTGAATACTGAATATCCTATTATGCAAAAAAAAGGGGTCAGATTATCTACGCAGAATAGCAGATTTAGGGATTAAAAATCTTCAACTTGATCAGGAATGACAGCTCAACACCCAAGAGCTTTCCATGAAACAAGGACTGTCTGTCCAATGGGAACAAGGTACTCAATTATCATATATGAAAATAATTGTTTCAGTTACATTATCTAGTTCATTTAGAAGCCTTTTTGAACACGGGAAAAAGGGAATGTTGACATCATTGCCATTTCTCAGGAGGAATCATATGCCTCAAGTAGAATGAATTAGAGCAACAACTTTCACTTGGGGAAATCAGAACTAACTGTTACAGAAACCTGTCCCAGATGCACTAGCCAGCTCTGTACATGGTGACGGTTGCACATCAAGTGCGCCACCACTAACAGCTCGACATTTCCATGGCCCAATCGATGCAGCGCCATGGAGCTTGACATTCGACAGACAAATGCGACTGAATACCGAGTTCCTGATGCCCCTTATCAGCCCAGCTTGTCGGATGTTCTGACCCCAGACATTTTTTATTGTCACACCGTCAACAACAGGAAGAACGTTTGATCAGGAATGACAGCTCAACACCCAAGAGCTTTCCATGAAACAAGGACTGTCTGTCCAATGGGAACAAGGTACTCAATTATCATATATGAAAATAATTGTTTCAGTTACATTATCTAGTTCATTTAGAAGCCTTTTTGAACACGGGAAAAAGGGAATGTTGACATCATTGCCATTTCTCAGGAGGAATCATATGCCTCAAGTAGAATGAATTAGAGCAACAACTTTCACTTGGGGAAATCAGAACTAACTGTTACAGAAACCTGTCCCAGATGCACTAGCCAGCTCTGTACATGGTGACGGTTGCACATCAAGTGCGCCACCACTAACAGCTCGACATTTCCATGGCCCAATCGATGCAGCGCCATGGAGCTTGACATTCGACAGACAAATGCGACTGAATACCGAGTTCCTGATGCCCCTTATCAGCCCAGCTTGTCGGATGTTCTGACCCCAGACATTTTTTATTGTCACACCGTCAACAACAGGAAGAACGTTTGGGTTGTATGATGTATCAGGGTGGCCGCCAACGTCTCCAGAAATCCTCAAACCATATCGTGCTCCATTCAAGGTCACTTCAGAGACAGTGATGTTTCGGATGAATCCTCCCCTTCCTGAGTTGGTCTTGATGTGGATCCCAACACCCATGCTAAACAAATCCAAGTGCTTGACCTGGACATTCTCTACACCACCAGATGTCTCGCTTCCAATTGCGAAGCCAGCAAACGGACCTGACCCTGTTATCCTTTGTACGGTGATGGCGGAGCTTGGGCGCCCAAAAGCAATGCCATATTGATCCCAGCCACTCTTGATTGAAATCAGGTCATCTCCTGTAGAAATGTGGCAGTCTTCAATGCAGACATTACTGCTTGAATCTGAAATTTGAAGACACAGATGTAACTTGAGAATCAGGAGTATGCAAAGAGATTTAACCAAGGGCCTGAACATCAATTACCCTAGAGAGGTTTTCCGGTGTTTGCAAGGTATCTAGAGGTATTAGAGAGGTTTTCCGGTGTTTACCTAGGTCGATCCCGTCGGTGTTGGGAGAGTCATGTGGTGCCAACACAGTCACGTTTGCTATTACTATGTTGCTGCATTTACAGGAAGTAGTGAATATTAGATATTGTGGTTTGTTACCCACTGTTGTCTGACAGAAGATAGTGTCGCTTATTCAAATGCAAATGAGTGGTATGTTTGTCCTGAAACTAGTACGGTTGCTATTGTTAAGATGCAAACTGAAGCTCGGCAAACTCTAACAATGCGACTGTACTCTAGGCCGGGTGGGTGCTCACCTGCAGTAAACTGGATGAATGTTCCAAAATGGCGAATCTTGAAAGACGAGATTGGAGATGGTGACGTCAGTGGAGGACATGAGCTCCAGCAGGTGCGGTCTGGTGAAGGGCAGCGTGCGCTTCTTCCACATATCCCACCACACGCTGCCTTGTCCATCAATGGTGCCATTGTCGCCTGTGATGAAGACATCCTGGAGGCCATTGCCTTGAATGAAGCTCATGTATCTTCCTCCGGGCAGCTCGCGCCCTCTCCCGTAGGACGGCAACGGGTCGATCAGCGGCCAGTTGGACGTGTCCTGCTCCAGGAAATTTAATTTGAGTGAATCGAGCAGAGGCCGAGAAAAGCGAAAGGCCAGGCAACCCAACCTGTGTGGCCCGGATGACGGCGCCGCGCGCGAGGAAGAGCGTCATGTGGGACGTGAGGTTGAAGGGCCCCGTGAGCCGCACCCCAGGCGGCACGTACAGCAGCGTGCCGCCACGCGCGCCGCGGCGGCGCTCGATCCTCGCCACGGCGCGCGCGAACGCCGCCGTGTTGACCGTCCGCCCGTCCCCGCGGCCGCCGACGCTCGCCAGGGACACCCAAGCCCCGCGCCGCGGTGCCACGCCCGAGCACGTCTCCTGCGCCGCGGC
This sequence comes from Chloris gayana, assembly GCA_031894775.1. Taxonomy (NCBI): domain Eukaryota; kingdom Viridiplantae; phylum Streptophyta; class Magnoliopsida; order Poales; family Poaceae; genus Chloris; species Chloris gayana. Next base: position 91,770 of record JAUNZO010000543.1, read on the forward strand.
CACCGAGACCAGCAGCAACGCCGCCGCCCCGAGAACGCACCGCATGGTTTCTTTCTTTTCTCTCTTGGAGGAGTCTTGGATTGGTTGAGCGCAGTAAAGCGAGGTGACGATGGCCGGGCAGGAGAGCAGGACAGGGGTCCTTCTCTCGTCGGTGGAGTTATGCGCCAAATCGTTCTAGGTGCTGTTATGTTTTTTTCTTCTTTTTATGGCGAGTCTGAGCGCCATGGATTTGGATCTTCTGCTGCTGGGTGGCGTTGCAGTTGCAGGCTCGGCAGGAGGAAGCAAGAGAACGCTACTCCTACTTGTATGTGCCATCTGTGGCGCATGCCTCGTTAACCCGCTAGTACTAATACAGTGTCTAATTGCACCACTAACTGGTCCTAAACTAATTAAAACGGCTGTGCCATTCATCAGGCAATATTGTTTTCGGAGGATTGGCAAAATCATTTCCTGATTAGCAAAATCATCTTGTTCTAATCCATTGCTTCATGTTGAGGCATCACCGAAACCAAATCCGCCGTGCGAGGGATTGCACGGCTGCTCCATTATAAGCTACTGTAAGTCATAAATGTGTGCCCCAAGACCCCAGAGGGCTCTGGGATCGATTTTCGGACGATTGCAATGATAAATTCACACCATTCTACTTTTCCAATACAGTACCACAAACAATGCTACTGATCCATTCTCTACTTTTCCGAGACCTAGCAGAAGAGCAGAACAATGATCTGATCTCGCCAGGCTGTGTTTAACCAGCAGCTCGGTGAAAGTTGCAGGAGGTAGGACCACGTACATATCTGTGTGTCGATCCGTTGTCCATGGATGTAGATTTAGGTAAACCATTTGCTCGTATTACGCCAATGCTACTGGATCAGGGCCACATCTCGCTAGTGTTGGCAAAAAATAAAAAAACTCTGCGTTCTTTTTTTTTAAAAAAATCCTCTGCTGGTGCGCATGCCTATGCGCTTGGGCGAGCAGTGAGCACTAGTGCACTACAATGCCGCTGACATTAGTGCACTCTGGCATTAGTGTACTGTCTTCGTCCTTCGCGGTGTGCATTCTTTCTTCTTTCCCTTCCTTTTCATAATTATATATTGACGCTCTTGTTAACCTTTTGCTGGAAATAAGAGTGGAGTAACGTTGCAGCTACTGCTGCCTGGCAGCATACTTTTTTACTTTGAAAAATACCCAACTCCCCGAGCTGAAGAGTGAAGATTTCAGATACACCAGAGTGTAGAGGATAATGCTCCATGTCCCTACCTTTAGGATCTTATTAAACTAATGGACGCTGGCTGCAATGAATGAGATGCCTGCAAAACCACTCACCCACATGAGCTGGGACGAAGACCCGGACTTCCCGACAAATTCAACCCTCCACCTGCTCGTCCGGTCGTCCAACAACAACACAATGCCGCAATCATCCAGATCAGGAAAGTATTTACTACTATACAGCAGCAAGCCAACAATAGAATGCAGCGATATACGATGAACCTATAGTAACACAACTTGTAAAACCACCGGAGGCACCCAAAATTAGGGGCATATAGACAAGCAAGGAGCATGATCCAGCTCTTTAGTATCGCTATAAGGGACCATGGAGCCAGTAAAATCCACCTTACAGTAAGGACCGACAGCATGTATAACCAACGAAAAATGAATCAACTCTTGTCGCCTGAAGACGGAGAATCACTGCCCATCTTGTCATGTTGGAATTTTACGACGATGCAAGTGATGTTATCTCCACTCCCACGGTAGAACGCAGTCTCTGTCAGCTTCCGGGCTGCTGCCTCAGGTTCCTCCTCCATCCTCACAACTGAAACCGCATCCTGCACCACGGGGATTACGCGAGAAAAAAAATGATACAGGTAAGAACCCCTGGGTAGTGGACATTAGACATCAATACCAGCACTTGAAACAAACTCGATTATTTTAAAACAGGAGCTATGCAACTGCAACTGTAGCAATTAAATAATTACAAGATTTGGCAATACTGCAAAACAGCTAAAAACTTATGAAATACTGTGAAGATAACCATACAATAAAGAGATGGCTGGGAAAAAAATCAAGGAAAAAGTCTATTTTACTCCCCTGAACAATCTGCTATATCCAAATTATACCCCGAACAAAATTTTGGCTTACTTTACTCCCTCAAACAATTTAAGTTGACTCAATTTACTCCCTTATGTAATTTCTCTTTTTTGTTTCTCTTTATACGAGTTGAGTTTAGTGCTTAAATTTTGCACAACTATAGTTTTCATTGAATCTTACGTTAAAAAAAGTATAATATATATTTTGAATATAGTTTTTATAGTTTAATAGCATCAAATATCATCCTAATTATATAGTTCTAGAATTGTATACAAAATATTTAAGAAAAAATATAAAATATTTTCTTTTACATAGAAAATAGTACTATCTATCATCATGCAAAAGTTGAGCTTCAAATTCAAATCGTACAAAGAGAAACAAAAAAGAGAAAATGCATAAGGAAGTAAATTGAGCCAACTTAAATTGTTTGAGGGAGTAAAGTAAGCTCAGATTTTGTTCGAGGTGTAATTTGGACATAGTGGATTGTTCGGGGAGTAAAATAGACTTTTTCCAAAAATCAATAAGAGAAGATACTAAAAGCTTCATTTGCACAGAAGAGGGGCATTGTCACTTCGATGCAGCCTGGTCCCGAATCATCAGGAGATAAAGAAACAAGTCGTGCAACAGGTTTATGCAGCTAGCAGACAGGCGATAAATGAGATTCATAGCGAATAAGATATTGTAGTGCTTAACTTTTAGGTAAATTATTTGTATTATTTCCAAATTTCTGCCATTTTTATTATGCAAACCAGAGCATACAGATGGTGAAACCGTTGCCAATTAGGACATCATGCACAATTTCGGACTATTGTTCATAGAATCATAGTACTCAGCTGCAAGAGCCACACACATCTAAATTCAAAAGGCCAACCAGAATTAGAATTACTCCATCATACAAACACAAACTAAGAAAGAAACACAGGGGGTTTCTGCTCCTTCGAACAAATCACTAATTCAGTTGCAAACTAACCTCATTTGAAACCACGTCCCACAGCCCATCACTAGCTATAATCAGAAACTCCAATTCATCATTTATGTCTTGTTCCTGACAAAACAAAACAAAAATGTTCCAGTGAACGGATTAGGTCTTCCATCACATAAATCACAATTAAGCCATGAAACATCAATATTATATACTGGCATATTGCTCAATTTTGTCCAAAGAGAAACACAGTATGTATGCAGTGCAAGTACCTGAATCTCAGGATCTGCAATAACAAATTGTTTCAACAAGCGGTTGCCGAATGCTCGAGACATTGCCAGCACACCACCTACCCTCCAAGTTCCTGCAGAAACCCATTCGTCACCATTAGTGACAAGATAATTGCTTATCTTGAAAATATGAATTATATATTAACAAAACTTGACCTGCGGGGGTATGACGGCCCCCGGGCATTGTATTAAGGAAAATATCTCTCACTCAGATCAAGAAAAATCTCTGAACCTCCTTTCCTCCACCCTTACACAGCGGCCTCGTTGCCCATGTGAGTGTGGACCGGGCCTTAAGCCATGCTTTGGTGCGGAGTCAGACGAGGGAATTTTTTTAGCCAGGTCACATAAATTCGCTCCCACTAGGAATCGAACTCGGGTCACTGGGGTGCTACTCGCAAGCCTTAACCATTAAGCTAAGAGCCCTTTCGCAAAATATGAATTATGAATGAACTTTAATAACATGCAGGACGTACCAGCCCACATAACAATCCCACCAGCACTTTCAATTCGTTTTCTCTCATCACTTCTATTTGGCTTGTGATCTTCAGAGAGTGCGATAGCTACAGAAAAGGCATCAAAGCAGACATTTTACAACAATTCAACAAGCAGATAGAAGCAAACTGTCTAGTGTACAGCAGAAGTAATAGTGGTTTCCTTCAATTTTAAGGACAGAAGAATAGTGACCATGATATAAATATAAACTCTGCCATCATCAGTTGAATCAATAAATGCATTTTGTGCAGAATAATAACTTTCTACATGTCCAAGTAACTCTTCTAGAGAGCTATTATTGATGCAATCCAAGAAAGGAAGATAGTTAAAAACAAGTAATACATTCTAATACAGTAGCATTCACTGCATTTTGTTCTCAGGAAGCAATTTGAGTTGAATTTCATCCAACATCAAGCATCTTATTTAATGCCAATTGCAAACACTACATCAAAGGTTATATTCAGTAACATGTTTCTCACAGATTGGTCAAACATTCTACACCACAACCTACTTGAGAGATTAATAGATGCATTAGCCATCAATCAACTCAAAAAATACTGGGGAATGGTATTAATAACACTAATCCATGTCTTATATTATTCGTGAAACGGAAAACTAAGCTTGCTGCAATCAACACATAACGTAAACCTAAAGTAACATATAATTTCTTGAAAAAACACCTTTGCCTGCCTTTGATATTACAGCTCGTGAGTCTCCAACATTTGCCACATAAAGATGGTCACCCATCAGCACTGCCGTTGATGCAGTCGACCCATCGTCTCTATGAGAAGTCCTTTCAGAATCCAAGAAATCTGAGTCTGTCTTTTTATATGTTTCACCTGCAAGATACTATTAATCAGATGCTGATACTTGAAGACCAGTGGACAATTGAACGGGCTGTCCATGATACCATACTTATTGCTAATTTTGTATTTGTCATGAACTCTGGATGTTTCATGAGGTTCTCAAACAAGTGCTCCTTCAAATATTCAGCAGCACGTGAACCACCATGACCTGTGAGAATTTAAAAGATCTATAGGTGGATGCACTGAGAGACAAAAGTAAGTCTAAGAACAAATCTCCAACCATCAAAAATTCCGAAGAGGCTTATTTGTTTATCTTCAATTTTTGATGATTTGATATCATAGAAGTCTTCCATGCTTGCCCTTTTTCCTCTAAAACTTGAATATCCACAACTGAGACTTCCATCAGGACTGCAAGTAAGTGACAACACATACAAGACCTAACATTAAAAGTTGTAAACCGATGAGAGAACAATTTCATACGTTCTAAGGTAAAACTAATGGTTCTGAAGTTGGAAAATGTATAGTAAACAATTATTACAAATGGGCAGCTATTGGGAAAACAGAATGAAATTATAAATATCAGGAACGGCAATTTATCAAAAATCCCTGTGGACCTAGTTGACATAGGGAACAAAATTCTACAGACCACTTGAATATGAGAAGTGTCAGTTAAGTTACAAACTAGTTGAGGGAGAATCTATTTCTAAACAAAAATAACATATCATACTGCCTCCAGTTGGTTACATTTGATTGAAAAATGGTTCATAAGGCAATTTTTTTTATCAATATATGATTTGGACTTTGAATGTATTTTTATAATCTTGCATAAGAAAAAGTGTGACATCAAATTCAAATTGCGGTAGGCTGCAGGCACAATATTAGTACGAAAGTTCTGAAGCAATTTCTTTGGTACCGATGCCATCGCAGTAATACATGAAATACAGCAAGCTACTACCAGCTATTTTAGTGTGTTGCAATGCTGCTATTTAATAATGACATATGTGTGCTGAGAAAATCCCAAATGGTCTATAAAGATTAAGGTGCTGGTTCCTGAAAATAAGAACAATTCTAAACAGGGAGGAAACTATGATACTTCCATTTATAACGGGCTACAGTGGATTTATTTTCTACCGATGCCCGCTGTCTTTGATATAGAACAAAAAGAAACTTCGGTATACCACTTTTTTTGGAGTTCATGCTACTGTACAGCTAAAATACTTTCTCTTCTACATGAGACTATAAAAACAGCTTTTACAACGCCATGGTAAATTTCAATAGTTTTAAAACTCAAAAGTGAATTGAACAAGGATAACCGCCAAGCTACCAAGCTAAATATCTTGAACATAGTCAGCTCTCGGAAAACTACATGTAGAATTGACCAGGCATTTACTTTCTTGATAAACATGTAAAGTGCCGTCATCTATTCAGTCTTGTAGCGGAACATATTGGAATGTAAGCTACGTGTCCAATCTATAATTAAAAAAACCTATGAGCGCGCCAAAAGAGCCGGTCGTCGGAGACGCAAGCTGCAAAGTAGGGCATTGGGCAGCAAGCGTTACCTCTTCCACCCTCCACTCATGTAGCCCACCTCATCCACCCTCTCCCTCTCCTTCTGCCTCTCCCTCTCTTTCTTCTCCATCTCCTCCCTCAACTTATCCTCATCTGTGTCATTTGACGGCTCCGCTGCTGGCACAGGTGTGGCCTCTTCCTTCCTGTCCCCTTGTGCCGCCACCAACGATGACACTTCCTCCTCCTCCACCACCACCTTGCCGGGCCAGGACTCCAACTCTATCGCTGCCTCAGGCTCCATTTCGTCCCCCTCCACCTCCATATCTTCCACCACTGATACTACTGGTGCCGGAGCTGATGACACCTCAACATCAGCAGTCGGCATCTCCGTCTCTGCGGACGTGGTCTCCTCCTCGTCCTCCTCTTCCACCTCGCTGGCTTCCTCCTCCTCCTCCTCCGTCCCCACTACAACGGCACGAGTGGACGGCCCCCCTCCTGGCTCCACCATCATCTTCCCCCGGCGCGGAACCGGCGGTGCTTCAAGGGTGCCGCACGCCAAGGCGCTTGTCGTGGGCTGACCTCGCCGTTCTTGCACTCACCACCGCCTCAGACGCCGATGATGCCTCCGATACCGCCGCCGATGGTGTTGGGCCCGCAGAGCTCTCCTGGTCCTTCACGGCGCCATCGTAAACCATCTAAATCGCCGCAAAACCCAAACCCTATAACCAGGGCATGGAAACCGAGCTCAGATGCAGACCTGCCTCAAATTCGAATCCGAAACCAGCGCCAGCAATGGAGAGATAGCTCACCTGCGGGATCCAATCGGGGCGGGCGCGGAGGCGATCGGATCGGGTAGGCTGTGGTGGATCTAGGAGGTGCCGGATTGGAGTGTGAGGGGGAGGAGAGGAGGGGGTGGGGCGGTGGGTGTGAGCTGGAGTGATCGGAGTGTGAGATCAGATGAAGTGGGTGCAGCGCAACGGAGAAGAGACGAGCACCACCCTCGCGTTACCGTGCTTCTCTTTTCTATATAATACAATATATACGTATATAAATTTATTTATTTAGAAAATTTTGCCTTTTCTGATGTTGTGCGTACGTGGTTCGGGAGGCGTGAACACCTGGGACTTGGGCGACCCGGAAAGAACTGGTCTGCATTCACTGACAACTGGTAACCACATGTGCTGAGCCCACAGGTAAGTGAGGAAACTTAAATGCCTTTCGGGTGTTGAGTATCAGGGCGGCATGGCGGGGCCGTCCACGGGCTGCGCCTGCTGGATCCAGGGATAACTTTGTGGGCCGCTATTTTCGTATGGGCCGCATGTTTCAATTCTATCCTCGATGGACAGAAAATAGAAGACGACCACGTCAATTGAAAGGGGTAAACATTTACGAATTTTTTCATTAATAATCACATTTTATTAATTATTTAATATAAATAACCATTCGATTTGTGAAATTGTAAAAATAGTCTCTCTGTCGCCCATTTAACGTGCGACACCTACATATCATCGCCCTAAAACACGATGCATTCCTGTTTTTCTTTCCGATTTTTTCAGTGCTTGACTATTAACCCTTCTTAACACTCAATTACAATATTTTTATAGTTTAAAAATAAATAATTTTTTCCTAGTGGTAGATTATATATAGACGCATCCATTTTATCTTTGAACAGTCGCAAATATGATGAAAATTTTAAAATAAAATTCCTAAATTAGGATAGTTGTTAACAAATAATATAATTTTTAAGTCATCCAAACCTTCTTTAAAAAAATTAAAAAAATGATCTAAATTCATTGCATCTATAGTAGTATCAACACATATATTTTTTGTTAGGGCTAGGTTATGTTACATAATTTCAAGTTGTTTAAATTGTGTTCAAATTTGAATTTAAATTCAAAGTTTAATTGACCATATTTTGAACTTTAGCTCATCCTAAGGTTCCATTTAGTAGTAATTAATATTAAAACGCTTAAATGGACTTAGTGTTCCAAATATGATCAACTATACTTTGAATTTAAATTCAAATTTGAACACTATTTAAACAACTCGCAATTATGAAATACTACCTAATCCTAACAAATATATGTGTTAATACTACTATAGATGCAATGAATTTAGGTCATTTTTCCATATTTTTTTCATAAAGTTTTGATGACTTAAGAACTCAATTATCTCTTAACAACTAACCTAATTTAGGGATTTGTATTTTAAAATTGTCATCATATTTGAGAATGTTCAAGCTAAAACAAGTACTTCAATTTATGCTCTACCACTAAGAAAATTTGGTATTAATTTTTAATCTGTAAAAGTATACTCTTTATAAATTGAGTGTTAGGGAGACTTAATAGTTTAATAGTTAAGAAAAAAACGAAAAAAATGATAGGAATGGATCTTGTGGACGTGGTCCCACGAGTGTAGGTATCGCCAGCTAGTTGGGCGACGGGTTCCACCGGATATCCATATCCTTGTGGTCCACTACCTGTCGTCCATTTTTTTTGATAGAACAGTTATTTGTATTAAATAATTAATAGAAATAATTTTTAATTAAAAAATCAAACATTTACTTTCATGTTACTATATTGTTTCCCGTTTGTGGATTTTTAAGTTTGAACCCAAGAATACCCAAAAGTTCGATTCTTATAAAAAAGAGTTCCATTCAGTCGGTCCAAAATTTATGTTCCTTAGCCTTCGTGTTTCTGAAGCAGCACAGAAAAACAATTGTTTTATAAAATCAGGAGACCCCAAATGTCATAGAAAAAATTATTGTCGAACCGATTGAAATACCATAAATATTGATGAAAAATCCTCTTCCAGTTACGCTTTCCAAAGGGAGAAGCGTAAAGATTAGACAGACCAGCACCGCGCGCTAAATAGATAACGTCTTCAGTCTACTTCAGGTTCCACTTCCCTCCCATGGCGACCTCCACCGCCTGCGCTCTCCTTCCCTCCCCACTTCCGCATCCATTCCTTCGCTTCCCGGCCCGACGCGCCGCCTTTGGGGTCCGGCCCCTTTCTCAGCCACTGGGGGCCGGACGGCCGCGCCTCCATGCGCCGCCACCGCCGCCTACACCGGTGGAGGAAGCCGCCGATGAACAGGATGCCACCCCTCCGCTCAGGCTGCTCGAGCCGCCGCAGGAGGAAGACCCATTCCCACCCGAGGTTTACCTATCGCTTCTGCACTCTTGGAATTTCGTTCCTCGGTGTTGGAAAGTGACGCGAATGCTGCGATTTTGCTGCTGAAAATGCCGATTGTGTATCCATTTCAGCCCGGGTACTGACATTTGTTTCTTGCTATCTCATTACGCAGATGGAGCCTGCCGACCCTGATTTCTACAGGATAGGATACGCACGGATGATGAGGGCGTACGGGATTGAGTTTCTGGAAGGGCCGGACGGGATGGGTGTATATGCTTCCCGGGACGTGGAGCCACTCCGCAGAGCTAGAGTGAGACATTTCGGTTCCTGTGAAACCTCTAACAGTGTTTAACCAACTGCAGATTAGCATCATTCGCTTGATTGCAAATGGAAATACCCTCATCACATTGGATAATATCTACTATACGAGTGTAGTTTTTGTGATTGGGTTATACATTGTCATTTAGTTGGTGTCTCTCGCAGCAAATGATAGGTCTTCACATTTATTTCCACATTGGTCCATGTACTGCCAACATCAAATACTCATATCAATATGTCTGCTCAACAATTACTCGTGCCAAAATTAATGGCCTACAGTAACAGGATTGCTCAAATTTAGAATAGTTTCCTGCATTCGAGTCCTATGTTTTAACTCTTCATCTTAATGCTGCAATATAATGGTTTTGTAACTATAGCGATGAACCATATTCTTCCAAGGTATGCTAATTCTGCTTGATTTGTCAGGTGATTATGGAGATCCCATTGGAACTGATGCTGACTATAACACAAAAGAAACCTTGGATGTTCTTCCCCGACATTATTCCGCTAGGCCATCCTATATTCGACATTATTGAATCAACAGATCCTGAGGTAGATGGATGCATTGTTATTTTGCAAAGAGAAAACTAACTGTTAACTTTGTTGCTGATTTAGTTTAGATGTTAGGTTAGCTAAACAGCCTCTTCACACAAATCAGTTAAGGGAACCTTTTGGGTATAGTACACTCTTCAACTAGTTTTTAGCACTCTAATATGGCATGCTGAGGTTGCAATTATACGGATTTGGTTACAGGAATTGAATAAATGAATATATTATTTTTTTCGGAACTAGAGGTTGTGTAATTGGTGCCACAGATCAATCTGATCGAAGTTTTAAACTCATAACTCTAACCCTTATGTTATTGGAAAGAAAAATGATGTTATTTACTTCAGCCCTGTTTTCTTTCTTGATTGAGTGTTGAACCTTCAATAGTCATGTAGGCTTCAAGTTAATGTTATTTGCATTTCCTATTGCAGATAGACTGGGATCTAAGATTAGCCTGCCTTCTTCTGTATGCATTTGATGTAGAAGACAACTTTTGGCAGCTGTATAGTGATTTTTTGCCAAGTTCTGATGAATGCACCAGTTTGCTGCTTGCACCGAAGGTATTCAAAAGCTAAAATAAAAAAATATACTTCTGTTTTGCCTTCATTTTCCGATGGAAGCTTCTTATACCCGATTCTGAGGTTTGAATGAATTTACATGCCTGACTTGCTAGGAGGATTTAATGGAACTAGAAGACCAAGATCTTGCCTCACAAATGTTAGAAAATCAACAGCGGGCGATTGACTTTTGGCAAAAGCATTGGGTACGGTGTTTTATTACTTTAGCCGTTTTTCCTGCTAGTGCTCCTCTAACACTAGCTTGATGGATAATATCCAGGACAAAGTAATTCCTCTAAAGCTAAAGCGTCTTGCCCCTGACCACGAAAGATTTCTCTGGGCATTGAGTATTGTTCAATCTCGTTCTGTCAACTTGAAAATGAGAATGGGAGCCTTCATTCAAGATGCAAATGTGCTAGCTCCTTATGCAGGTATTGTTTTTTAAAAAAATCATCCCCTCTATAGTCTATGGTATTTCAACCTATCTTAGGTGCTAACAACAACCTGTCTTAGGTATTAAATCATGTACTTTCATTGATGCTTTCCTCTACTTTGTTTTCACACCAGTTATTTTCTTCTTTCTTCCTTCTGGTCAGGAGTTACTATTATTCACCGTGGACTAAAATTGTATTCTTCTTACTACTATCACATGTTATAATTTTCTTATTAAATACCAAGCAAAATCAGGACTTGTCTTTTCTCCCCAGATATGTTAAACCACTCACCTGATGCTAATTGCTTCCTGCACTGGCGTTTCAAAGATAGAATGCTTGAAGTTATGATTAAGGCTGGACGTGCTGTCAAGAAAGGAGATGAGGTACTGTTTCGAATGTAGACTGCACTTAACTTCTTCTGAGCAAATGATTACTTGGTCGATGCTAGAGTATAAATTAGTGAAGTCAAATTTCCTATTCATATGGATGTGTCAAAATTGTTCAAGCGGCACATGCACCTTTTCATAGATACCATGGTTGTTTTCATAAGTTACAGATGACTAATCTGATTAAAAGGAGACTAAAATAATTCTTAATGGGCACTCACTGTATTTGTGAATAAACTGCTAATGGATCAAGCAATAGTTATTTTAAGTATGTGAATAGATCACTCAGTTTTCTCCTGTCTGAGATTAGGTTAAACTTGTGAATTTTCTACCATGTGTCTGTCAGTAGAAAATTTTGTCAGGCAACCTTGGTTTACTTGTCTCAGTCAAAATAAAATAATACTATTCTCTCTTCTTTCCATCTTTGTACTATATGCAGATGACACTAGATTATATGAGTGGCGTGAACAACAAGTTTATGGAAAGATATGGCTTCTCATCACCAACTGTATGCCCATAGTTTCTTGCTCAATTCTTGTTTCCTTTAATTATAAATATGCGTAAAAAATGTAATGCCATTTTACAACTTTTGATGTACCGGTGTTGGGACTACTGACTTCTTACATGGCCTGCATGTGCAATACAAATTCCATAGAATCCTTGGGAGCTCATAAATTTTTCGAGCGATGTGAAGATTCACATGGATTCCTTCTTATCAGTCTTCAACATTGCTGGTTTGCATGATGAACTGTATCACAATTGTAGGGACCCTATGCATTTCTTTCTTTGTTCATGTGTTTAATTCAGAATAACTTTGATTTGAATTATCCTTTTTGTGTTTGTTTTCAGCTGCATTGCCCTCTGTAGCAGCAGACTTTGTGGATGGTGCAGCGGTAGCAGCAGCGAGAGCATTGCCAACATGGTCAGATGGTGATGTTCCTGCAATACCAAGCGTGGAAAGAAAATCTGCTCAGGTTCTGCAAGAGGAATGCCGGCAAATGTTGGATTCTTTCTCAACCACTGTCCTACAAGATCAGGAGATTTTAGGTAAAGCACTTCATGCATGGTTACACAGCCTTTTTGCCGCTTATGTGCCTCTGTTTCTGAGGAAGACTTTCAGCTGAAACTAATGTTTAACATATGCTCCAGATTCTGATGTGCATATCAGCAGAACACGGGAAATCGCAATCAAGTATGTGTGAAGTGCCTATTTCTCTCATACGATGATTCATTACAACACCATATATTTCCGTTTGAATCACTGATGTGTTAAAAAACTAGCTTATTAATAGCACCTTTCTGGATGCACAGGTACCGGCTACATCGAAAGCTGCTCCTGCAGAAAATCATAGACTCACTGCACATCTACCAGGACAAGATTTTATTTTAGTTTTATAGCTAGGTGCCACCACTGCTTACTGAACTGAATTAGAAGTATCGGTTCTTAGAGATAGTAGATCCTAGAAATATTAGATGTGGACAGGTTCTTGAATGGCACTGGCAACCCCTTTGTAGGTAAATTTGAATGGCTTAAGCAGTATCTATAGGTTAGCAGTAGTGGATCCCATGAAGGCAATGTTGAATGAAACACACAGATGTGACTGTAATGTGTTTAAATAGAATATAACTGAAGCAAAATTTTCACATTTTCTTAAAAGGCTTCAATTGTTGTGTGGTTTTTTCTTTTAGAATATAAGGTTACAGTGAAAGGATCAAGCGTCGACTGCGCACGCGGCTTGTTTGTCATTTGCACGAGAACAAATCCCGCTGCAGCGAAGCCTCTAGTGTTGCTGCATTCAGTCATCTGAAGAGCTCCTACACAACACACCAAAAGCCAAAAGGTGAAGGTTTCAGGGCTGTGCACCTGTGCTCAAACACACGAAAATGTTGCTGTTGGCATCAGTCATCATGAATCAGTTGCTGCCAAGGGACACGACTGTCTGCAAATCAATACTGAGCCAAAAGAGGAGGCACAATGCAGGACTGTCTGCAAATCGAAAACATGTACAAGTACCTTAGGCATCAAGTTTGTCTCCAAACCTAACTAGCTACGTCAAGGAGAATGGGGAAACCATTTCCAACACCAAGCCGGAAAGGGAAAAACACATGAGAAAGCAAATCAGCCTGACATCATGCAAAAAATGGAGAAAACACATAATTCTACATAGACCCTAGCAAGATTTTGGCAAAACACTGGATCAGAGACTCATCTTCTGCTCCGTGTAGCAAGGTTATTCCATGGATACTACAAGATGTTTGGCACTTGAGCTGAGAGCTTTTCCTGCAATTCTCTGACCTTAGAGCAGAGCTCCATCTTCTGCTCCTTATAGCTCTGAAGCTGGAAGTCTTTCCCTTCAATGACTTCTTTCAGCTCACCAACCTCTCTCTTTAGCATCTCCAACCTCTCTGCCTCCCCTTTCTTCTTTTCTGTACCATTATAATGTAACTCAGGGTCATCAACACTGCTGTCAGAATAACCATTAACATGCCCACTGGTGCCATTTCATTGCCACTGTGCAGCTTGAAAAGGCTTGTCATGTAACAGAGCTTCTGCAACACAATGATCTGCAATGATCTTCCTCAGATGATGAATCTCTCTCTCAGGTTCAAACAGATCTCAGTTTTGTGTCACCTGGATGGAGAGAGAGTTTTCAAGATCAGCAATCCGTGCTTGCATCTCCATGATCATCTCATCACGTCTCTTGAGTTGCTGCCTCAGCTTCTGTAGGACCTCTCTCCTGCTATAAATGTCCGATCCTGATTCTGATACAGAGGGCGAACCTGAGCAGTTTGAGTACTGAAATGATTTACGAGGATCTTCAAGCCTGTCAGGTGATGTTGACCACATGACACCACGCTCTTTGCTTGAACCTGGAGGTATCTTCACGAGAAGGTTCGAGGGCTCATTTGATCTGACTATAGGGCTTGAAGATGATTGCTTCAGTTCCACTCCACCATCTGCATGTCATATCATACACATGATGACCAGGAATAAATATTTTCCCCCGTTTTTTGCCTCCATGAAAATATGCAGTTATTGAGGTGCAGGATATTCTATCAGAAATTGAAACACATGTCATAATTTTCAGAATCATAACTCAGTGGCATGAAAAATTTGTGTATTTAGTACCAGCTGAAGGATTCCAGCACTGGTTCTCTGGTATGTTGGGTGTAGCCTCATAAGCAACAGAACATAGTACTCCCTCCAGCCACTTTTGTTTGACGTTAGGACAACAATTAGTGGACTAATTTAATTCACTAATTATTTGGTTAACAACCAAGTGAAATTTACCTACAAGCCTATCTTGACTCTGTTAGAGGGGAGCAAAACTAGAAAGTTTTCTTCATCTTTATGGACACCTGTTTTTTTTTTTTTCCGAGCAAAATACGGACACCTAAATTCATTTCTAGGTAGGGGTGGAGATATTGTTACCAAAGAAAAACAGAATTACTGGATACAAAGGTATGGTGAATTACCCGACACACCACAATAGCATCTCGTTTGGTCACTAAACCTGTACAGATCGGATTGCACTTCACATGCCCCATGTCTTCTTTTGGCTGCAAGTTTGCACACTCAAAACTCAGCAGGAAGCATTTAGAGATTACAAAAATGTGAAGAAGGTTGCATTGCATACGGTGAGGTCAGACCTTTCAAGGCACTATTTTGCTCCTTGGTAACAAACAGTTGCTTCAGTTTGCTCCCAAGTCTGACTGAAAGTGTGCTAAGCAAAACTCCAGTTGCAACAAGAACCCAGTTTGGTCCTCCTTGGACATGATTGGTTTTTCCTTCCTTCTGTATGCTCCCTCTATTCTTAGGATTCATACTAGGAACCATCTTCTTCAGTCCATGTACAGCTTATTGGTCTATAGTAGATATAGATATGGATAACAATGCAGTAAGCTATACAGTTCTCATGCTTTGCAGAGAAAAAAAAATGACTCACCTAGACAGTCTGACGAGATAAATATGGTTTTTGTACATAAGGCCTTGGATTACACAATGAAAAACTTATGATCTGAATGAACGGGCTGATATAGCTAGATGACATCTGCATTAAAATGACTAAGATTAAATGCTACTACATAAACAGATGCTGCCGCCAAGCCGTTGATGCACTTAAATATCCCAAGTGGATAAGAACATGCGGGTGGATTTGCGTAGAGCAAAAGTGATTATCTCACCGGTCAGTCACCCTCCACACGACGGAAAAGTCGCCGGCCCCGCCGCCCGCCGTAACTCGCGGCAGATCACCTCGGCCTCCGCGAAGCCAGCACGCCGCCTCGGGGACCGCACGTGTCGGCGTGGAGTGTCTTGGCCACTGCCCGTGCCGCCGCCCGCCGTGCGGTGAACGGAGACGGAGCGGAGTGAGCGAGGTAAGTCGGATTCTGGGCTCACGTGAGCCATGCGTGGCTAAGCTGGGTGAGGAGGCCTCTTGAAGATTTGGGCTCGCATCGTGTGAGGGAAGGGAAGTGGGTCGGATCGTTTGCTTGCAGAAGACCTGGGCCGAAAGAGGATCCTTCCTTTCTTTCGTTCAAACTTTCTTCCGCAGAACACAAGATTTATAAATCCAAACGACCACAATATAATATGAAACAGTCTAGAAACTACTGTCAGTCAGTTCAGTTCAGTCTGCTCAAATTTACAAATTCAAAAGGGATCCAAATAGATCAGCATGACACGGCAAATACGCTCTTTAGTGCGACCTTGAGTACAAAAAAGAAAGTGCAAAATTGAAGTAAAGAAAATCCCTGTCTAATGTGGACATGTGCTCTTTTGTGGTAACACAAAGTTCCGTAGCGCTCAGCAGCTCAAGTCAGATACCTGAGCTGCAAGCCAGGCTTAGGGTTAGGGAACCTCAAGTTTTTCCGCTTCTGCTGTCTGGAGGCTTCTTCAGTCCTCTTCTACTCCTACTTGTTTGTGAACTTATCACAGTTTCAAGCTCCTTTTTCCAACCGTGCCACTGAAATCACGAAGGTCAACACGTTCATCAGTTAGTGTTACGAGCCACAAGAAAATGGGAAGGAAACAATATAGTGGCTTATTTTGATTAGGCACAACAAGTTAAAATTAGTCCACTACCTTATTTTGATAAGGTGCAACACATAGCACAGTATGCCTTGGGGAAAAGAAAAAAAATGTTTGGCAAGAAGCTATAAGCCTATAACACTATTCTCTCAATACCATAACTGAATGGAACAGACTTACCCTTCATCTTATCAGCCATAAAGTAAGACTTGGTGGTATGTTTAATCAGAGATTGGGGAACATAGTTGGACTAATGTTTTGTCTGATGAGCAAAATCTTTTTGATAAAACAAAAAAGAGAATTAAAACATCCTTAAAATAGAAACAAAATAGGAATACTCACAGGTTAAACTCACAAAAGAATGATACAGGAAAACTAAAGAGCCTAAATGCAATAGCAGTCAAGTGTAGACTGAGTCCAGTTCCATGTAACATATATCAGTAAGCTGGCTCTGGCTGTTACCTTGGTTAGTCTCTCCCTGAGCTTTTATTTCTCTCTCTCTCTCTGCTTGAAGCTTCTTGGCTACTATTTTTTCCGCTGCCCTTTTAAGCTTTTTTTATTATCCGTTCCCTTTCTTTGTTCCACATAAACATAGATATCATCTCTAACTTTATCCTATCATAGCTATCCCAATCCAACTTATCTTTGCTGTGATCACCTCCTTTTGCTGCTTCAGCTATACTATTTGACCAAATTTGCAAAACCTTTTGTCTTGATTTGACAGATACTCTTCGACACTCCCAGATCTTTCTTAATGCATAACTTATTTTTGCCTTGCCCTCTTGTCTGAAATAAGGAAAAAAAAACAATTTGGTTCAGATTTGGACAGGCACACTTGATTATGTATACAGTGTTTACTGATTCTAGATATAAGAAAAGCATGCACCCACCTACGCAAATGGCGATGCCCTAGCATTTTCTTCCTAACCTGAGATTAGACAAGAAAGATAGGAGAAGTTGAATGAAATTGACCCAGATAGTTCATGATTCATAACTGAAGTAGCTCTTGGATGGATGGAAGAGCAGCAAGGGAAGTTTTCTTACATGACATCACCTTGGGATTCCTAAGAGCTTCAACAGTTGATGATCTCGTGCTTGATTCTTCAAATCAATCTGTAAAGTTGAAAATGATGCTGGCCAAGAAGAATGATGGGACTGTCTTTTGTCCATTTCATTAACCAGTTCTTCACAAGCAAGTTCTTTCAGCGATGACCGGGGCAAAATGAACCCTCAACATCGAACTAATTGACTCGATTCTCCAAATCTTTTATGTATCAAAGTTGGCTCCAACATTGCACAACACTTGTAACAGGAGAATGCTATTCTGGACGGACGGAGAGCACCGTGCTTGAAGTTCATCGTGCATGCCCCGTACACGATTTGAGTCATGAGTCAAATTACAGAACATAACGTATTAATATAAAAGAGTGATAATATAGTATCTGCTCTTTTTCTATGGGTTCAGATGTCTAGAACTTTGTCCAGAAGTATATTCAAATTAAATGTACAATTCAGTTGGATAGAGCCTCTCGTTGTATGAAGTTCAATAATATCAAGATGGTTGTCACTACAGTTCATGAATAAGCAAGACTCCCTCGCTCATCCGTCGCTCGCGCTGCATGCCCATCAGCCAACACACATAAAGATATTTGGTTTCGGGTCCGATCCAACCCACATAAGCCGATCCATTTGCGGTCCATGTTGTTAACTGCATCCTCCACTGCGTTTTTTTAAATACGCAGGAGAGCTGCGTATCGTTGTATTAAAGAAAGAAATAGGTCGATGACCTTACACGACGCGCACCGCTTTTTGTCGGTCGCTGGTAGTGTTATAGCAAAGTTTTACATGAAGCAAGGCACTACCAAAGAAAAGAAAAGAGCAAAGGCCTACTCTCGCGGTATGAGGCTACCCAAGTGTGTGGCTCCTGCCAGCACCCACAACCTTGCCTCCTCCTGCACCTGACCTATGATCCGTTGGCTAGATATCGACGCGTTCCGGAAAGCTCTGTCGTTCCTGGCATTCCAAAGGTTCCATGTGATTAGCGCCAACAGGGTGTCGACTCCTTTCCGCTGCGGCTTGCTGAGTCCGGCACGCAGTCTCGTCCAAGCGTCTGCCAACTATAATTCGTGTACTTGGAATTGATTCGGAAGGTGTAGCCAGTTGAGTAACTCCCACCATACCTGCCTCGCGACTGGGCAATGCAGTAGGAGGTGGTCGATCGTTTCTGCCACTTGGTCGCAAAGGTTGCATTGATCTGTTTCCTGCAGCCCGTGTCTCTTCCGTCTTTCAGCAGTCCACGTGCGCTTGTGTAGGACAGTGTAGAGGAAGAGTTTGACTTTTGGCGGTGCCCACGTTTTCTAGAGCAGGTCGGCGCCGGCGAGCTTCAATGATCCTACGAAGTACATCTCGTACGCCGACTTGGCTGTGTATTGCGCTGATCCAGTCCAGCGCCAGCAGAAGGCATCGGCTACATCGTCCTGGATTTGAACGGTTTGCAGGTTGGGCCATACCTCCAGATATTGGGCGAAGGCCATGATCGAGGGATGCAGATTCTCTGCATTAGCTACATCTAATGCAGAGAGTACTGTAGCTGGAATTTCTTCGAAGTTCAACCGTTCAATGTGTGGTGGATGATCCAGATTTACTGCTACAGTAACATGCATAAAAAGTAAAAAAATGGTGGTACGGTACTGGCTACAGTAGAAATGCAGGTGACACTGTAGTTCCTCTCACATTTTACTGTAGCACAAGGTGCTGTTTCTGGCATTTAGACCTATGTTCTGGCCAAATGCAGAGGATCCGGATCCATGATCGAGAGGGAGGCTGTCAGGTCTCTAATCCATTGCTTATTGGAAAGGCCTTCCTGGACTGTTCTGTTCTTCATTGCCTGCTTGTTTACAGATTGACAAAGGTCTGGGGCGATGGATTGTATTGAGACACCGTTTAACCATCGGTCCGTCCAGAACTTAGCCGTTCTGCCATTACCGATGTTGATCCGAACTGAGGCGTCGAACATCGCTTGCACTTCTCTTTCGTGGTCCAGGGGGAGCGCTGACCATGGCCTATTGGTGTCCGTGCGTTGCAGCCATAACCATCGCAATCTTAGGGCGTAACCTGCCACTTGTAGGTCCGTGATTCCGAGGCCTCCACAGTTTTTGGTCTGGCGATTGTTTTCCAAGCTATGGTGCATTGGCCACCGGAGGCGGCTTGCTCTCCTGCCCAGAAGAAGCCTCGGCAGGTTTTCTCTATTGCCTGGATCGCCCATTGTGGTAACTTGAGCGAGATCAACGGGTAGATGGGGATCGCTACCATTGTGGTTTTGACAAGGGAAAGTCTACCAGATTTATGTAGGAGCCCCGCTTTCCAGGTTGGTACACGCCTGCGTACTTTGTCGACCACTGGCTGTATATGTTCCTTGCGCAACCTTCCAGTGGATAGCGGCATACCCAAGTAAGTGATGGGGAATTCTGCTATCTGGCAACTTAGGATGTCTTGGATCAAGCCCACTTCCTGGTCTGTGCAACAGATGGGCGCTACCAGGCACTTCTGTAGGTTGGCGTGTAGTCCTGATGCTTCACCGAAGAGGCGTAATAGCGCTGCGGTGGTGGTGATGTCCTGTTCCGTGGGTGATAGGAACAGCACAGCGTCGTCAGCGTAGAGGGAGCATTGGTGGGTGATGCCTCAGTGCCCAATTGGTTGTAGCATCTGGTTGTTGCTTGCATGGGTGAGTAAGCGATGGAAGACGTCCATAACAAGTAAGAAAAGCATTGGCGAGAGGGGGTCGCCCTGCCTGAGGCCTCGCGCCAGTTTGATAGGGAGGCCTGGTTCTCCATTCAGCAGTAGCTTGGTTGTTGCAGAAGACAGAATGATGGACAGCCAGTCCCTCCATCGAGGTCCGAAACCGACGTGTTGCAGGGTTTCAAGCAGAAACGGCCAAGAGACTGTGTCGAAGGCTTTGGCAATGTCCAATTTGAGGAGGATCTTGGGGGTCTGTCGCTGCTTGAGGAGTCTTGCAGATGTTTGCACGTACTTGAAATTGTCATGGATGGACCGTGTCTTGATGAAGGCGCTTTGGTTGACGTCGATCATCTCGTTCAACTCAGGCGCTAGTCGGATTGCCATCATCTTTGTCAGGATTTTTGCAAAGCTGTGGATCAGGCAGATTGGCCTGTAGTCCCCGGGCTTTGGGCTTCGGCCGTCTTTGGTAATAAGGTGATGAGCGACCCATTTAGGCAATGGAATCCTCGGGAGTTTCGATTGTTGAAAGCCCTTAGTGCCAGTAGTAAATCTGATTTGATGTGCGTCCAGGCCGATTGGTAGAACTCGACCGTGAATCCGTCAGGCCCCGGGGCTTTGTCGTGAGGTAGGGCCTTGATTGCTGCCCATAGTTCCTCCTCAGTGAAGTGCATGTCCAGGTGTTCCAGAGGCCTAGTGTTCATACCTATGGCCGCAAGGTCAATTGAGGCGGTCCTTTCTTCCTCTGTTCCCATGATGTGCTGGAAGTGGTTTAGGAGTGCCTCAGCTTTGGCGATCGTGTTCTGGCATCGTGGCGCGGCGGCGGTACCTAACTCTCGCAGTGCGGTGGGTCGCTCTCCGTTCAGTTTGTCTCCTCCGCATCATCCTCCAGGTTTTGCCAAACCACTGGCGGCCTGACCTTTTTGTTTTTCCTTCAGTTTTTGCTCGCATACCCTTGCCGCTGCCCGCGGGCGCACTACCTGTGCACTCCGGCCACCGTGCGCCTACCTCGTATTGCCAGGCACTACTTCTCTGCGGCTTCGCCCCTCTGCAAATTGTATGAAACGAAACCTCCCAATATGGAAATATCTTCTTTGTTTCGTCAATGAATGCTTTTTTTTACTTCTATAATTTTTCAATCCGGGCACAATTCTTCCAGATCATCTTTTGCACGACCTACATGATTAAGAATACTTTTTTACTACGTGCATTGCAGTGCTTCTGTGCTTGGTGCACAACTTCCCCGTTGATGTTGCGTTGCACCTGCCACTCTTTACTCTAAGCATGTCAGAGTCAGACAAAGTGCGACCGTCCTGCAGTTGCATCAAGACCAAATGCATCCAACGGTATGTCGTATTTTAATTGTTCCTTCTGCTCATCGTCTAATTTTTTACTTGTTTATTTGTACATTGCCTGCAGCTACTGCTCATGTTTCAGAGCATGCTACTGTTGTCCTGAATCAGGCCTATAATGTTATCAAGGTTGTTTCTGAATCTCTTACGTGCATAGAAAACTTTTAATGATATGTTATGTTAAACTAGAAGTTCTGGAGTGATGAGACCTCAAATAGATTAAATGTGTTCTTGTGTATCAGAAACCTCAACAGCATTATTACCGACACGATTAAACAAGCACTACATTACATACAGTCACTCCTTTTTGCCCGTAACACGACACAATACCAGCAAACTAGAATAATGGCAACAAAAAAGGCACATCTCAAGGGAGAACCGAAGAGCAAGAAAGCACGGCATGTTGTAAGATACCAAATCAACCTTCCTCTACATAGTTGTACGCTCATTTTATGCTATCATCATCAAAACAAGTGAATTCTTCGTTTAGCGAGATCGGTCCAGACCGAGCCTCGCGCCCAGCCATTTGCAGACATCATCCATTTCTTCAGGGATGGTATAGTGGCCCAACCTGCATCATCAGAAAGTTCTTCAGTGTTTTTTTTTTTATCGAAACTGCCGTCTTAAAATCTAGTACGGTAAAGAATAATTTTTTGTTTGTGATTTTGCATGCATCTGTACCCATTGTAGGACTTGAAATAAAGACACGAGAATCCTGAGGATCTCATTATCTCAGCTGATCTCTCACCATCCCTGTAAGTGACAACGTCATCCGCTGCATAAAACAAATTAAATAGGAATTAGAACAACCTATAATCTGATAAGTAGTAGTACATGCTGAACTATCAGAGAACTTTCATCAAAAGAATTTCACCTCTTCCGTGGCTAACCAGGATGGGCAAAGATGCAGCTCTTCTTGCAGCAATATGTGAGCTCTCTGTCTTTACCCTCAGGGTCCTAAAAGGAATATCAATAATGGTCAAGGACTCAGGAATAGATAAATAACTGCAGCAAGAGTTTGGAACTCTGAAGAGGATGCAGAAACCAGACCTTGAGCAAGGGAGCCAGCCACTTAAACTGATGACTGCGCTAATTGCGATTGGGTAGGGGATACTGCTTGTAAATTTGCCATAAGCATAGCATGCTGCTGAGTGGAGAGCGACAGCCGCACCCATGCTAAAACCACCAATCCCAAGCTTTACTGCACTCACATGTTGTGAATATCAATGGATTGAATACTTAGGAGCACCCAAGCTTAGCTACTAGTACTTAACAAATAATAAAATTAGTGATTGTCTTAGCACTTAGCAAGAATTGGATGATATGATCTTGGAACTAGTACCATTAGATGGCTCGGATGACAGCAAGTTTGCAATGTGTGCAGCTGAAGCATCCAGTCCTTCAATGTCGTCTTGGCCGTCGACAGAAGTGTCCTCAACATCAAACCCTGTATCAGTTCCAGAAAATGATGCTCAGGGTTCTCCTTCCCGGGATGTGTTCCCAGAAATGATAAATACTGCTACGTTGCCAAATTCATCTTATGAAGCATAGTTATGTTACAGCCTTTCTGTTTTTGTTAAATTGTGTGGAAGTAGACACTCACAAGCAGTGCAGGGGAATCCACCAAAAGCTGCGACAGGCCGGGTTGCTGCGGTGGGGCATATCCACTTGATCTACACAAAATGAGCATTGAGCTTTACGGTGAATAAACTTGATTTTAGTAAAACTAACTTTATATATGCCGAACCTACTGAACAAGAGAAGCTACACTGTTTTGAAGATGATTAGAAAAATGCTGAGACTATTGATCGTGTGGTAGTTGGGGGAATAAGATAAGGTGTATCTAAATCTGTTGATGTGTGCTTCAAGTACAAAGTATTGATGCTTACATTTGGCAGGGGAAGGGAATCCAGGAGCTGGGACCAGCTGAAAAATGCAGAATGATCGAAAGAAGGAAAGGAAAACAAATTAGTTCACTGTATCAGGAAAAGCTTCGCTGCAGCAACTGTTAAAGATATTCCGTTCCAGGTCATCTCAAATTCTGCCGATTGCAACACATTATACAAACAGCACGTGTTCTATGAAACTGAAAGTAAAAGTAACAAACAGCACGTGTTCTCTGAAAATGAAAGTAAAAGTAACATAAAGATGTGCAGGGTGGAGATTAGAACATCTGAAACTAAATATTGACACACTAACACTGAAATACAATAATTCAGCACCAACAAAAAAATCATAGCAAGTTAAGCAGCCAGCCTTGATTTCTCAGCTTATCTGAAGAATATAACAATTAGGTAACTAATAGTAACTGTAAGTAGACCACATGCTGATGTTTTTCTTTGTGGTGTCAGAAGATTAGTAGTTAAACAACATCCGAATCTGAACTGGAGAAGTACAAATGCTTAGAACTCAACTAACAGTAATCTTCAGGCATACTATCAGTTGATTTTCTCTCAAAGCTCATTGTACTGGTCCTGAATTTCTGCAGGACCGAAAGCCAATTTTTATTTTCAATATCATTTTTTTTCAGACAAGATGCTGCAGTTTAGTCGTTTGTCATAAACTATGGTGTTCTATACATGGTTTATGCAGACAGGGAATTATAAACGAGGAATCTTGCCTGATCTAAACTTACAGTTATATATTAATTAAATGGCATTGCCCCCCTTTTCTAGTATTGCATCCACTCTGAATGGAAAGTGAAATAGCATTATTATTGTGGTGGCCTACGTGGTGAAAAAGTTGGTCAGGTATGCAATTAGGGTTACAAAATTAGCAAAGTAATACTAGGAATATATGCATGCATGCACAAGCTGAAAAAAGGAGGCCACTTGAATCATTTCTAGCAAAAGGTTGCAAGAGAATGAATGTTTGTGTGACTCTGACAATCTACTTATCTCTTCTTTGCTTGATTGAAAAGTGTAGTTTCTTGCACTTGTATCCAAGAAAATTACACAAGATTATTATATCCAAATATTTTTGAAAAGTAGCAGTTAGCCTAGCTAGCACGAAGCTGGTACCTTGCACCACTGTCACCCAGGCCATGGAGCCATACAATGGTGGCTAGGTGCCGTCCCTTTGGCCTCACAACATATGTCCTCCCGTAATCAACTCTCCTGCTGCTTCGTCCACCTGAATGATCGGTCATTCATGCCGAGAAATATGTTGGAATCATTTGTGCATCAGAGCATTAGGATTGAGGAGAACTAGAACGGACAAATATACCAGAAGAGCTGCTGCCATAATAGCTCATGATGTGTTTCTGCAAAAAAGATGCACTATATACGGAATACCGATGTTTGTGAGCTCAGATATGCCTTGTAAGCTCTGAAGGTTGGAAGTGTTTGAATTGCAAAGCCCAATTGGCCAGTATTTATAGTGAAGCCTAGAGAGCGGAATATAACTTGAACAATTCCTTGAATCTGCATCTCATGACAGTGCAGTTTTTCTCCCTGTGCTTTCTGCAAGCTGTCATAGAGAAGAATCTGAGTTCTGACAGCTTATGGCAAGAGAAGATAAAAAAGATTGCATGCTTTTGTTCTAGAGTGACGAATCTTGCGCATAGTTGCAGCCTTGCACAGAGAGAAAGGCACATACTGAGGGAGGCTGTGGCACTTGGTCATTTCATGAAAATGCCTGACTGCCTGAGCTTGCATTTGGCACACAGTTTTGTAAGATGCATCTTTGGCAGTGCAGAAGGAACCTAATAATATTATAAACGTTTTTCTCTTCTCCCTTTGGCATCCACCAACATTTACGCTGCATGGAGTATTAATGCCCACTGCCTTCTGCCCTCAAATTAGAGTGCTCCGTATGTGACAAACTTGAAAAAAAATTTGCAAGGAATAAAGCATAAGTCAACTTTTTCTTTAGGCGTGAAGCTTATCTATTGACATCAGGGCTAGCAGTTTCATTATGAAATTGCAAAAGTTCTTTCTGAAAGCATTAATCACCCACAGACTCGCAGGAAATCATTTTGTTTGCAGAAATTCACTCAGAGAATGGAACAGGTAATTCTATACTGCAACTTGTGTAAGTCAGAAGGTATGATTTTGTATTGAAAAATATATCTATCATGTTTGGACACCGAATCAGCATGGATATTGGGGACCAAATCTTACAGAAATGCATGTCCACTTGCAGCGTATACGTGGGCAACGTGGCTGCACTCATCAAGAAGGTACATGCATGTACGAATAGAAGAACTCCAATATAAGAAGCTAACCTGAAGTACTACTGCTGCTGTAAACTTACTCCCTTCAAGTCACTTTAGGTTTCATATCAAAGTAGTTTTTGTGTCATCTATTTCTTAATTTCTCTTTCTCTCCATATCATAGAAGTTATATGAGAAGCATCCTAATGACCTGGGTTTTTAGCTTAGTGGTTAAGTCTTAAAAAATCCCCTCGTCCCGTCTCCACACTAGAGCACGGTGACCCACGCTCACACTGGCAACGTGGTCATCGTGTAAGGTGGAGGAAAGGAGGTTCAGTGGTTTTCTTGATTTGCATAAGAGATCTTTTCTATATCAGGCAATGCTCGGAACCGTTACCCTCCGAGGGTCAAGTTTTTATATCAGAGAAGTTTTTTTAGAATGGAATGACTCTCAGCCTTAATACCATTAATCTCGGAACCTGGTTCTTGTTTACACTTATTGGCAATGTGAAGAAATATTACTCATTATGATATTAACAATTTTCCTCTCTTGAATTTCTTTTTTTTTCATTTTGACATCTACTCTAGGCTTGGTTGCCATGGATGGCATACACCTTTGTAAATATGCCTTATCCCTCTTAGAAATGGATCGGAGAACAATTTATGCTTCTCAATTATACAAATATGATATGATTTAAATGCACAAATTAAATGAAAATTGGCATCTAAGAAAATTTTGTAACTCTTTTTGTCATACAACATGGTACTTTTTTCATGATGAGGATTTGTTTGGTGTGCCATCCCCACTACAAACAGTACGAATCATATTCTATTCCTCCTTTTCATTTTCTAATGATTGGGATGGGCTATGTGGGGAGCAGCTCAAGCCAAAATATGTGAGCTAAGCGCCATTTTTGTCCCTAACTTGGCCCTAGAGGCTTGGCTTACATCGACCTAGATGAAGCTATTTCATGAGACAGGGCCATCAGCCGTTTGATATTGCTTTTCTCACACTAGAAGTTGTGGGCATCATTGTGTTATGCCCTAGTACACAAAGCCTGAATATTCCTCCCTATGCGTATTGGTCCATATTGCACATGCTCCTATGTAAAGTGATTTTTTTTTAAGTTAAAAAAAGATCCTAAGAAATAAGCATACGAAAATATCGGATTTGTCGTTACTCAAATTGTAAAGGCATATGGTTAGGGAAGATATGAAAATACCAACACTATATGTACTTGATATATTTTTAATTTCATGCTTTATCAGCAATGTTTAGCAATATTATGTAGACCTTCCATAGGGAATACTTCAGTTTTCTGCAGGCAAGTTCCTGATTACTGATGCAGTTAGGTAAAATTTCCATATCCAGTTACCACTAAGGCTAGATCACTGAATAAATTTAAAAGGTAAGGATACTCACTGTACTAAGAAGTCCACATCAACGCTTAACAAAAGTCAACTTTTAAATGCAAGAGCGAATGTTGCGGCATGAAAGATTGCGGCCACCATTATCTGAGGAATTATGCCTTGGGAAATAAAATGTGGCATTGTTCATGCTCCTTATTGCATCGCTCGATCACTCTAGAAATTCTGAAGTAACATCCCCTTCTCTACTCTCTATTACTATTGTTAATTCATTTATATTTGTTTTGCTCTATTTTGCTAGTTGTGCTTTTTAATGTCCATGTTGTTTTCCATTCTGTTTTCATTTAAGACTTTGGAAAAGTTATTGGAAAAGATGAGAGATTAAGAAATGCAAAGTAATAATACCGTCAGCATAGTGAAGAATTTATCCTTTGATCAACCTTGGACAATCCAAAACAAAGGAATACTGTTAAATGCGATTTGAAATTTTGAGATGGAATATCATAATCTGTGGGTGACAGTAGGAACATGCTGAAAGTCACAGCATAGAATCACACACTTAACTAACCTTTGAGCCAACTATAATCTGATCCTACTATCCTGTCATTTTACTGCACCTTAAAAATTATTTTCATCTGCATCTCATAGAAAGAATAATACTTCACCGATTGGACGTGATTGTGTATTTCTATTTGCTCTTTTGGTGTCAAACATTTTTTTTAATGAAACACGAGGGAGCCCCCTACCTCATACGCGTGCGCACACACACACACACTGGTTATATATTAATATGAAGGAAAAAGTTTACAACAAAGGGAAAATTAACCAAAAAGAAGTCTTTCTTAATGCTAGTCTTTCTTCTCTGTTACCGGCTTTGCTAGAGAGCGGAGCCTTGACCTTGGCCACCTCGTCCTCCTCATCCGAGCTTAGCTCGTCTGCTAATGGCCAAAACTTAGAACCGAAAGTTCTGCGTCTCAATCCGGCGAGTGGGTCTGCCACTAGCCGCCTGCTTTCTTCCCCAAAGATCAGATCCGCGTTGACTCCCTCCGGCCCGACTAACGCCGGCGAACCAGTGGATGGACCCGGTGTCGGCGCCAGCGTAAGCCGGCGCGCGTGCGGACGCCTCGCTCCCTCACTCATCCACGCCGGCGAACCAGTTTGGACTTGCGGGAGCTTGAGCTCTCAAACAGAAAATTTACTTGGGCAAACTCCAGGACCAATCCGACTTTTGAGACACTCGATCGGGTATTGGTAAGTACAGATTGGGAGGCTAAGTTTCCTCTAGCTACAGTACAAGCCTTGAACCGGGACATCTCGGACCATACCCCACTCCTGTTGGACACGGGGAGTGGCACACACGCCAAAACACAACCACTGTTCAGATTTGAACTAGGCTGGCTTCTACGAGATGGGTTCCAAGAAATGGTGTCCGAAGTCCGGCACAAAGAAAATCGGGGGCACACACCGCTTCAGCGATGGCAAGCCAAAATACAAAAGATTAGACAATTCCTAAGGGGTTGGGCTAAAAATACAAGTGGCCAGTGCAAGAAGGAAAAGGAGGAGCTTATTAGGAAATCAGATGAGCTTGATAAGATCGCGGAAAGCAGACAATTGAGTGCCCTGGAATTAGACATGAAAAATTATTTAAAACAACGTTTGGTTCAACTACTCCGAGAAGAGGAAGTAAAATGGTATCAACGAGCCAAGACGACTAAGCTGTTGAAAGGCGATTGTAATACCAAGTACTTTCACCTCGTAGCCAATGGGAAACACAGGAGAACCCGAATCTTTCGCCTAGAGCAAGAGGAGGGAATCATAGAAGGAGATGACAACCTAAAGCGTTACATTACGAACTACTACAAAGGCCTTTTTGGCGTCCCGGAAAGGAATAACATCTCCCTTCGGGAATCGATGACCGAGGATATTCCTCAAGTCACCCGGAGTGAAAACGAGATTTTAGTGACACCATTTACGGAAGAGGAAGTTAAGAATGCTATTTTTCGGATGGAACATAACAAGGCACCGGGCCCGATGGCTTCCCTGCTGAGTTTTATCGGACCTTTTGGAATACTATTAAAAAGGACCTAATGGCCCTTTTGAGGAATTCCATAAAGGAGAACTCCCACTCTTCTCCCTAAACTTTGGCATTATCACTCTTCCGCCAAAACAAAAAGAAGCCACGCAAATCCAACAATATAGACCTATCCGCCTTCTCAACGTCGGTTTCAAAATATTCACCAAAGTCATAACTAACCGTATGGCTCTAGTAGCCCGAAGGTGATTCGACCTTCCCAAACGGCATTTATGACCGGTCGCAATATCATGGAAGGGGTGGTGATGTTACACGAGACCATCCATGAGATGCACAGAAAGAAGTTGGACGGGGTAATTTTGAAATTAGACTTTGAGAAAGCCTATGATAAGGTTAACCGGTCATTCTTACAACAGACCCTACGGATGAAGGGGTTCACACCTATCCGGTGCAAATGGATCGACCAAATTACTAAAGGGGGCAGTGTGGGCATTAAGGTAAATGATGACATAGGTCACTATTTCCGGACGAAGAAAGGGCTACGCCAAGGGGATCCTTTATCTCCACTACTATTCAATCTGGTTGCGGACATGCTAGCTATCCCGATCGAACGTGCTAAGAACAATGGGGATTTCAATGGAGTTGTCCCTCATCTAGTTGACGATGGACTGTCTATCCTGCAATATGCAGATGATACCATACTCGTTTATGGAGCATGACCTCGAGAGCGCTAAGAATCTCAAACTAGTTTTGAGCACCTTTGAACAACTCTCGGGTCTTAAAATAAATTTCCACAAAAGTGAGTTATATTATTACGGGAAGGCTAAAGAGCACGAAAATGAATACGCTCGGGTATTTGGTTGTACCACGAGGGTAACCCCTTTCAAATATCTAGGAATTCCAATGCACCACAAACGGTTGTCTAATAACGATCGGTTGGCGATTGAAGAAAAATTCCAGAAAAAACTAGCTAGTTGGAAAGGTAAACCGTTGTCGGTAGGGGGCGCCTGGTTCCGATTAACTCGGTCCTCACAAGCCTAGCAATGTATATGCTCTCATTTTTTGAGGTCCCTAGGGGAGTCCTCAAAAAGTTGGATTACTATCGATCTAGGTTCTTTTGGCGAGTGTGATGAACACAAAAAGAAATACGGACTCACTAAGTGGAGCATCCTGTGTAGACCGAAAGATTTTGGTGGGTCGGGGATTCGAACTTAGATATTCAAAATAAATGTCTACTTAGCAAATGGCTATTCAAGCTCATAAACGAGGAAGGCACTTGGCAAAACCTTCTAAGAAGGAAATATTTATCCAATAAAACTCTTTCTCAAGTTAAGAGGAAACCGAGGCGACTCACACTTCGGGCGGGCCTCATGACCGTGAAAGACCAGTTTTTTGACTGCGGTCGCTTTCAGCTACGGAACGGGTCGCAAGTGCGTTTTTGGGAAGATACTTGGCTCGGAGATAGACCTTTGGGTATACAATATCCGAACCTCTATCGGATTGTTAGGCACAGGGAGGCGACGGTAGCCCATGTATTGAGCACCACACCTCTTAATGTGTCGTTTCGTAGAGCCTTGACAGGAGATAATTTAAACTCTTGGTATAACCTGGTTTCCCGAGTAGTAGACACATCCCTAAGTGATAACAAGGACGTGTTTGTGTGGGGATTGGCTAGTAATGGGATCTTCTCAGTAAGATCAATGTATAAAACCATTATCCAAAGTGGGGTGGTGCCACTCAAATCCCCTATCCGGAAAATCAAAGTCCCTCTCAAAATTAAAATCTTCCTGTGGTACCTCATCAACGGAGTGACCTTAACTAAAGACAATTTAGCCAAAAGGAATTGGGATGGCAGTCTCTCGTGCTGCTACTGTAGCTCCCTAGAAACTATCCAACATCTATTCTTTGATTGCCATTTTGCACGTTTTATTTGGAATACAATATATATCACTTTTGGAATTCAACCACCACTTAGCACCACAGATTTGTTCGGTTCGTGGATTGAAGATTTTCATCCAAAACTTAGGAAACTTATATTGGTTGGTGTGGCAGCTCTATGTTGGGCGATTTGGTTGAATAGGAACGATATAGTATTCAATAAAACTAAACCTAACACTTTTATGCAGGTGATATTCCGGATGACTTTTTGGATCCGTACTTGGTCGGCGCTGCATGATGAAGAGGCCCAAGCAAAGTTCAAAGCCGCCTGCCGACAGGTGGAGTCGGCCATAATGGAGATCTTTGCGCGCTTTGGATGGAAATTTGCAAACAGGATAGGAAACTAGTGTTTATTTTGTCTAGATGCTAAGTTCTCTCCTGTTTTGTACCTTGGTATCTTTTGTTTTATCTTTCCCTCCATGCGGAGATGACTGTAGCCTAAGTGCTCCTGTGACGTATTGTGACTATGTTATTCAGCTGTGTACACCCTCGGGTGTAGAGGCTGGGACGGTTGTCCCATTATCTAAAAAAAGAAAGTTCTTCTATCCATGATTGGATTGCTGCTTGGTATTTTTGACTTTGCTCGATGGATAACAATCGCAATTTCTCTCTGAATTCTAATAAAGTTAAATGCTTACCACAGTGATGTTTTCTCACTAGAAAAGAGAAAACTGTGGTAGCCCGATCCAATCTGGTAGTAACTTTCAACTGAACGCCAAGTGAGAGTGATAATGTACAAGGTCTAATTATGTGGCTACAAAATATTGGCATTAGAAACAGTGCCCCTGCTTCTTGGTGCACTGCACGGGCGAAAATAGAATAGAATAGAATATTTATCATTGAGCAATTACACATCCAATTCTATCCTGTTCACAGGAACTATATGTAGTGCATATATCCATGAGGATGACATGTTCAGCATCCAAATTAAAGGGGAACTCACCGCATTTCCAACTTGAGCCTCGAAATTCAGTTGTCTCCAACAAGTATGTGATAACGGTAACCAGTTCCTGTTGGAATGGAACAATGGGGCTAGAGTGCCATCCAAGCTAAAAGGGAATGCGTCCTGTTTCACATCACTCAATCAATAAAGATGTGCGATGCTAGATGCTGAAGGAATGTCATGTGTTGGAGACACTCTGCTGTCCAGGCAGGAAATTCCTGCTATTCGATGTTACTCTGAAAGTCTGAATCCAGAGTTCATGCAAAAACATGCAAAAGAAGATATAAAGGGTAGAAGAATCAAGACATTATCTCTTTGATGTGGTCTACACACGGTAGATTTACTAGAGTGTGAAATGTCAACGCGTAGATGTCAAGTTCAAGAAGTAGTCCAACTTCCAAGGGAGGAGCTGATATTTGGCAACAGACCATATTTACCTTGAATAAGAATCTGGTTAGCTTCTCAAGTGTTGTGCGTTGATTGTGCGTGTCGTTATCGTAACGGCTGCAGATTTCGAATGATCGATTCTTCCGTGATATTGTTCATTCTCCTTTTGATTTGCGCCTTTTAACTTGACGGGACATTTTTATTTTCAATCCCGGTCACATTTCTTTTCTTATTTTCCCTTCTGTAAAAGTCCCGATTTATTGCAGCATCCAATACTTACGGCATGGAGGAAGAGAAAGAACTCGCAATAGTTCAATTCTCTGGGTGCTCTACGCCGCAGCATTTTAAACGCGAGCAATTTCCTGAAAGCGTGTGTCCGAGACCGCTAAATGTTCAAAAAGAGCAGCTTATGTGTCAGCAGCTAGTTAACGACATAAACCTGCTGACGTGGAGCAAGTTATGTTGTGGTCCACACGCTAGAACACTGAAGCAATATTTGATGACATGAACAAAACAGTGGAAGTCGAATTGATGGCATGTAGTAATAAGACGAATTAAGTTGAGGTTTGGAAGTCAAGTTTACCCAAGAGTGAGTACAGTTCAACAGGCGGTTGCTTATTGGTGATGTTCACAAATCTGGTGGCTTTTGGAAATAAATAAATTTTTGGAGAGAAAAACTGAGGAATTAAGGTTTTCGTAGCATTACAAGTTCACAAGAAACGTCACTGTCGTCGCCCAAAAAAGAGTATCTCTGGCTACTCAGAAACGCAGGCAAATAAAACGGGCCTCGAAAAGCCATTTTGTTTTTTTTTGGTCCACTAATGCCTGGATGGCCTAAAACAGGTTGAGCTCGAGCAATTGACGGCCCGCAGCACGGCCTACCTACCACAGCCACTCGAAGTCTCGGCCCATAGCTCCACCCGGCGGCCAGGGCGAGGGAGGAGCAAAAGAGAGGCACGGATGCAGATGCAGGGTTGAGGCACCGCAGGATGGAGGCACGGAGCGGAACCACGCGGTCGGAGGCAGCCGGGGCCGGCGGAGCTCCGGGTGGTGTGCGGCGGTGGGCCTACTCTTTCGAGATGATTTGCGCAAGCCAAGGGCCGCTGGTGTGGTGGGTCCCAGCAACACGGGCAGGCGGCAGGCAGGCATTCCGTCAAGCAGCTTCCCGGCGACGTGCCATGTCAGCAGGCGCCAGCGATCGCCAGCCTGGCGGTCGTTGCAATTTCGAACGGCCCCTCACCTCGTCGTCCCGCCCCCATAAAACCTCTGCGTCCGGCAACCAACTACTACTTGGCATCTCCTCCAACCCCAAAATCCCCTGCTGCGCCGCCGTGCTCGCCAAATGGAGGCCACCGGAGAAGCCGCGCATGTCGGCGGCCGACGTCGTTGTCCGCGCCGTGTGGAAGGGCAACTGCGCGGCCGAGTTCGCGGCCATCCTCGACCGCCTCCGCCGCAGGCCTGGGCGCGTCTACATCGCCATCGACCTCGAGTTCTGCGGGCTCGCCGACGTCGACCCCAACAAGTGGCTTGAGAACCCAGAGAAATGGCACGAGTACATCACCCGCTTCGTCCATGGCGGCGATGTACTGCAGTTGGGGATCGCCCTCGCCTTCGAGCAGCCGGCGGGAGCGCCGCCCGAGCCGGTGGTCGCGTGGGACATTAACTTCCGTTTCGACGTCGACGACAAGGACTACCACCCGGTCACCATCCGCGGCGAGGCGGGGCACGACCTTGCCGAGCACAAAGACCATGGGGTCCTTCCCGAGTGGGTATGCAGCGCCCTGCTCCGCCATCTTCCATTTGGGGACCCGACGGTTACCTGGATAGCGTTCCATGGGGACAAGGACGTGGCATTCGTCCTCAAGCTTCTTCTCCCCCCGAGCGCGCAGATTTCATCGAGTTGCTGAGGGACAGATTCGCCTGTTTCTACGATGTTAAGGTCCTGGCGCAGCTGGCGCATCCTGGGTACAGAGGAGGGCTTCAGGACCTCGCTACCATTCTGCACATCACAAGGATCGGTCAGAGCCATCATGCCAGTTCCGACGCCCTTTTGGCAATGTCTTGCTGCGGTGCTATACTTGAGAGGTTCAAGTCTGTGGAGGGTAGTATCCTTTGCCGGCAAGGATTGCTCTCCGGGTTAGAGCAAATCAACCCAGCCGTACGCAGCTCTCGTTTCATCGGGGATACAGAAACCGAGCTCAGTGTGGTCAATGTCAGCCCCAGCACTTTTGATGCACAAGCCCGGCGCATTGCCGAGCTCATACCAGCCAACTTCAACATCATTTTCGTCGTCGTCAGTCTACCAGGCCTGCCACGTCTGACATTCTCAGCAAGAGCGCAGGAAGAGTACCAAGCTCTCAAGTGCTGCTTAAGTGGGAGGCCAAGAGATGTTGCCGAGCTGGTTCTTGGATTTGCCAATGCTGATGGATTCGTTGGATGGGGGTGCGTCTGGAAGTTTGTGATCGATGTAACTGCTGGTGGTGCGGTACCTGCTCTGGGGGACGGTTTGCCGAGTCAGGAGGAGTGCGTGCCGGCACATAAGTTCTGGGCAATGATGGCGGCTTGCCGAGCAACCCATAATCCCGACACCATCTGGGTGACATGCCATGGAGGCACTGGATTTGCTTGGCTGATGAAATCGTTTCTGTTCCCGATGGCCCTACCAGCGCGGCGCACTGATTATGTTCTTCTGAGGTCTGGCTGCTTCCCTTCGTTGTACGATGTGGGTCTGATATCACACTGGTGTAAAGAAATTCAGTTCAGAAGTCCAGGTTGCAAGGGAAAGCTTGGTGACTTAGCTCTTGCCTTGAAGATTGCCCCAAATAATGCAACTTCTGCTGATTCTGCAGCTCGTGCGATCCTTGTTATGAAGTGCTTCCTCAAGCTGTCAGGTCTTCCGGAGTTCACGAATGTTGCTAAGTTCGCGAGGAGCAAGGTTATGGCAACGTGCTGCTGGCCTTGTGGACTACTTATTGACGGCTGGCTTGAGCCTGCATTAGTGAGAGGGTAAGCCTATGCATCGTCCTTTTTTTTCCCCATTGATTGAAAAGAGACTGGTGTCTGAAACTTGTCACTGACGATGTGCAGGAGACGGTCTCTGATGAAGGTTCACTGATTGATGGGAGCGCAGGAAACTGGAGTTCTTCTGGCTTAGTGTTGCAGGAAACTGGCTACTTGCTGACTGTTACGCATAACTACTTGGTAAAATCTTGTAAACTCTGCAAGCAAACAAGTGTTGTACACAGTAGCAATAAAACTGTTTGGGATCCTGGAGTGCATGCTTAGTTCCACTGATAAAAGTATAGCTGCGTGTTAGTTCTCTGATACTGATTGGAGCTGGACTACTCTTAAAATCTGACGTTGCAGATGAAGTGCTGGTGTACTATGTCTATCCAGCATCAGTGAGCAATCACAACTGTTTACAGTAGTTCAGTTCTTAACGTTTAGTACTACGTACTGCAGGCACCAAGCAGACTTAGAATTCCTTTGCATTGCCAATGTGCACGCTGTACATCAGATCTTTTTTTTTAAAAAAAAAAAACAGAAGGGGGTGGAGAATGCTAGAGACAGAATCATTGACAATGGACCCTATCTTATAAGCACATAATTCATTAGTAACAGAGCGGCAAACATTAACAGAGCGGCAATCTATCCAGGTATTCCGGATCCTGACCAGGACACAATCGAACGAATAAGCTCTTTCATCTGCCTCATGCTCTCGTCGTACTCCGTCACGGCTTTCTTGACGGACACGAGCTCCGACGGTATCCGCAGCGCCGAGGCCAGAAGAGGAACGCGTTGTACTCCACCGGCAATAACGCTCGTCCTCATGGGGCCGGGGCATTCCCGCAGCAGCTGGACGAAGCGGGCGAACGTGTCCCGGCGGCCGGCGGCCGCCAGCGGAGGCGCTTCTCCTCCGACGGTGGTGTACTCGGCCAGGACCTTGAGGTCGTAGAGCGCCGGGAACGCGGCGTTGCACGCCCGCAGGAACTCGTAGCGCTGAAGAGGGAGGCCGCGCTCGAGGTACCTGACCAGGTAGGCCACGTCCTCGGCGCCGTCGCGCGTCACGAGCACGCCGCCCGCGCAGCACTCCCAGAGCGCCTTGCTCAGGCCGCGCGGATCGCCGGGCCGAGGCTCCTCCGCCACGGCGGCGGTTTGGTCGCCCATCAGGTGGAAGCGCCACACTTGGCCCAGGGCCAGGACGCCGTCGCGGCTGGCCAGCGCCACGCCCACCTGCGCGAACCGCACGCGCTTCACTCTGCTCCGGACCGCTTCGTAGTTCTCGTCCAGCGTGCCGCCGCCGCCGCCGACGGGGACGTCGTCGTGGGACTGCCACGTGGCCACCGCCACGATGGGGAAGTCGCCGGCGAGGCCGCGGATGCGCGCCTGCTCGGACTCCTGGTTGTGCGCCCACACGTCCACCACCTTGCAGCTCTCGCCGGCCGAGGAATCATCATCAGCCTCTGGCGGCGACATCCCTAGCTGCTAAATCTGGATGGAGTAACGCCCTGACCAGCACAATGCCAGCCATCAGCTTTTATAACCAACCGCCCGAATCACGACACCCTTCAAACCCAGAAAACGGGATCCGAATCAAAATACTGCTTTCCCAAGAATTCCAAAACGGAAACGTTAGTTATTAATTTCAGGCCGTGGATAACCCTGCCGTAGGTTCGTCTCTCTAGAACAAGGAAAAGGTTCAGATTCAGAACAAGAGAAAAAGGTTCAGGTTCCTATGTAGTACGAAGAGTAATAAGCAGAAAGGTCTCTGATCGCTACTACGTAGTTTGCTACAGCAGGAACATGTACATCAAGAGTGCGAAGAAAGCTCAGAAACAAAGAGTGTGTTGGCGAGAGCTGCCAGAATCCTGCCCGGTCCTGGAGTAGTTCGCTTCATCCTGTAGAGCACAGATTGACTAGCAACGGACTTTGCCTGCCAAATAAGGATACCAATACACATCAAGTCTTCTAGTTCTATCAACGAGACAAATAATTGCTGAATACTACAAAAACATAGGGGTCACATGATGATACACAATTTTACACTCCCTCCGGTTGGTAATACTTGACATCCTGTCCTATTTAGGACAAGATTTGCACTTCAAATTTGACATCCTGTCCTAATATCAATTGTAACCAACCGGAGAGACTAAATTCAAATTTCACAAGAAAATAATCATGTAAATAACACCTCGACTATGCATGTGCATTCCTCAGGAAAAACATACAACATGATAGGTCAGATTCCGGCGCCCCAAAGTAAACAGATATGACAATACAAACATGAAATGGCACAATAATTCACAAGACAGATACTCCACGCTATGGCACAATAACTCATCTCACAAACATCAGACATCCACGTGATGTAATATGGAAGAAGAACGAAACATTACAATAGGTTGACAGTAGATGGAAAAGATGCAATGACAGATACATGTGAAGGGGGAGACGAGTACCTGTAAGCGTTAGTTAATTTTAGGGCTTAAGTAGTACTGTGGATCCCTGAAGAACCTGACAACTCTCTCTGCCTTGTCTGTGGAAAGGTCAGTATTTTCTAGGATAAATCCCTTGGATGCTTTCGAAATTGCTTCAATGGAGCCAATAGCTTGGGCAAGCTTTAAAAAAGAAAGATTAACAGCTCAATAGCTTGGGCAAGCTTTAAAAAAGTAAGATTAACAGCTCTATGAGCGTGGTATTGTACAGAAAGCGCAGAGATGTTAAATCGAGAGCATGCAGCTGGTGTTCAGTGTGAAGTTTAACCAAAATTAAGATCTGGATATGAAGAAAACAATCATACTGCCATAACAAAGGTATCAGGAAACAGAACATGATTCATTTTGAACAATATATCAAAACCTCAATTCTTACTGTTGAAAAAGGTACATTAAAGTAACCTATTCCGAAATATGCTTAAGAATTGATATGTTGTGAATTGCTATAGGCTGCAGAACATCGTTCACAATTTTCAGAAAACAATGGGTGCAGATGACAAGGAAAATTTCTTGCATAGAAATAAAAAAACTGACAATCTAAAACCTATATATTATACTAACCAAAGGATTACCGAATTATACAAAATGCAAGAATATATTAGCACTTACAGCATTTGCATCATGACTGTCAATACCAGGAATAGAGGTGAGCACTCCTAAAAATGCATCCAAGCACTGAACAGCTTGCTCCCGCTACAGAGACAGTAAAAAGAACAACACTTAGCATTATCTATATACCTACAAATAGCTTGCCACAAATCTGGTCACATCTGAAATAACCTCTTTCTTCATTGTAGAGATAATGTCTTGCTGCCTGCATACTGAACAAAACAAACACTGTCAGCTTGCAGTTCAGAACTTGAACAGAAGCCAGCAACATGGTAAACAATGTTAGAGAATTACCACCACGAGCATGAGCTATCTTCACAATCTTCTCAAATCCCATCTCTGGATCACGAACAGGCACAAAAGTAGGACAGCCAAGCTCCATGCCATACCTTAAATAGAAACCATATACATGAAGACAACTTCTCAACAACAAAAGTCTTTGCATTAAACATTATAATCAGCACATACTTGAAATACGCGTGATTAAATGCTTCATTTTGCTCGCTTGTGGGAACTGTAACAACAACATAAAAGTATTTGAACTGCCTCTTGAGTGTATTCACCCTGCAAAGGGATTCCAAGATTGAAGAACCACCATCACAACCATTGACGTCCATAGCCAACATAACACACTCTAACCTGCTGAAGACAGCAGCCTCTTTCTCAGAATCCCAACTTGTATCAAAGACAAACGCAACCGACAGCCCGCCATTGTTGAATATGAAGTCCTGGAACCCATTTGATCAGGTTCAGGTCATATCCACATAGACAGCACACAGCAGAACTCTGGGTTGGGATGCTTACCGGAGATAATGAACAGAAGCTGAGGCGGTACGAATTTCCAGCGAGGAATGTAGCAATGAAGTTAATGAGGCTCGGGGGTTGCTTGTCCTTCCACGAAGTGCTCATCAAGCAAACGCCACGGCCTGCACAATGGTACCCAAAATTCAACTCAGTGGCCTACGCTACGGATGAAGCATGCATCATCTCTGACTGAGGATTCGGGTCCAGTTGAACTTGAACCCCCAATTATTTGGTAACGGAATAGATGAAATTAGTAGTGCTCCTGCGACTGGTCATTGACACATAAACCCTAACGGGCGTAACTGAACAAGAGTGAACGCACCCGCGCCATTGGTGCGGTAATACCGTGGTGCGGGAATGCGTAAATCAAAGCACGGAACCTCAATCCCAGTGAGATCAACCATAAGGAGAAAGGGGAATAACAGGATTATCGCAATTAATAGTGGTGGGTCGATGAATGGACCAAAAAAAGTAGTGGATTGAAACCAAAGGGTTTGGGTTTGGTTGCTCTGCGGGATAAATTCGAACGGATCAAGCGAGCTAGGGCTTACCAATCGGACCGGACGGACCTCCTCCACTTGACGCCATCCCCCTGCGGCGGTGGAGAGGACGAGGAGGAGGAGGAGCGAGCCAACCACGAGAGAAGAATTCCAGCGCCTG
The DNA here is from genome assembly GCA_031894775.1 of Chloris gayana. Classification (NCBI taxonomy): domain Eukaryota; kingdom Viridiplantae; phylum Streptophyta; class Magnoliopsida; order Poales; family Poaceae; genus Chloris; species Chloris gayana. The sequence continues at coordinate 131,755 of JAUNZO010000543.1, forward strand.
CGTTGGAGACGCTTCGGTGGTGGAATGGAATGGAGTGGAGTGGAGTGGAGTGGAAGAAAGGGAGAGCAGACCGGGCGTGCTGCGCTAGAGCCTTGAGGCTTTGCTTCGGATTTCAGGTGGGCCGGGCCGGGCTGGGCTGACTAAAGACTTGGGCCCATTTCTCGGCCCCCTTCCTTTCGTCCCCGCGCCAGTCACCGGCGCCGCATTCGCCTCCTCCCCCGCCCGCGCCCGCCATTCCCTGGTGCGCCGCCGTCACTGGATCCACCGCCCCCAACCCCCATCCCTTTCACTGCTTCTGTCCTCTTGCAAGCGCCATGGCCGCCGCCTCCTCTGCCGCCCCGGCCGACACCTACGACATCCCGTGGGTGGAGAAGTACCGTCCCACCCGTGTCGCTGACGTCGTCGGCAACGCCGACGCCGTCGCCCGCCTGCAGGTCATTGCTCGTGACGGAAACATGCCAAACCTTATCCTCTCCGTAAGTGCCCACTTCCCTTCATCCAGTACCTACCTCCATTGCGCGCGGCACTACTACTCATTCCCAGTCTTCTCTCCTTTCGTTTGTTAGGGACCTCCGGGAACCGGGAAGACGACGAGCATCCTCGCACTGGCCCACGAGCTGCTCGGCCCCAGCTACCGCGAGGCTGTGCTCGAGCTCAACGCCTCCGACGACAGGTTGCTGCCACTGCACATGATTTTGTTACCGTCGATTTTGGGGCCCTGTAGGTTGTTGTGCTTGATTCTTGGTCCGTGCTTTTGTAGGGGCCTCGATGTGGTGCGGAACAAGATCAAGATGTTTGCGCAGAAGAAGGTCACGCTGCAGCCGGGGAGGCATAAGATTGTCATCTTGGATGAGGCTGATAGGTACTGCCGTCCCTCAATCAGTTTTAGGCATAAAGTCGTTCTAGGGTTTATCACAGAAACAAGACAATGATACCGCTGTTACTTCACCATTAACTGTTGTTTCAACTAAGGCAAGGCTATTACTGCTATACAAAGCTTTTTTTTTTTGTTTGATGCTATACAAAGCTTTAGAAATGACAGGCAGCACAAATGTATGAAGCCTGTAGTGATTACATCGATAGGAGGTTGCTATACTATTTGCTAAATCCTGCATTAAAATTAGAAAGATTTATTAAGTTCCGTTGTTAGGTGTGACAAATAGATATAAAAAGCAGTGTTTGGTAATAGAATGTTCCCTTGAACCCCACACTTTTTCTACATGCAGCATGACATCAGGAGCACAACAAGCATTGCGGAGAACTATGGAGATCTATTCTAACACCACAAGATTCGCACTTGCGTGCAATACCTCATCTAAAATTATTGAACCCATTCAAAGTCGATGTGCTATTGTCAGATTCTCTAGGCTCTCTGATGAGGAGATACTTGGTCGCCTTATGATTGTGGTGGCGGCTGAGAAGGTAATGGTTACTTCTACCACTGCTGCTGCTACTATATCCATACCGAAATAGATTTGGATGCAGGATGTCCATACCGAAATAGATTTGGATGCAAGCTGTCCATACCGAAATAGATTTGGATGCAGGATGTGTGTAATCAAGCTTTTACAAACTTTGATCACTAATATATAAGTAATATGTAGGTTTGTCGCTTGAAGATGATATCAATAGATTTAGGTTATCATGATTTAGTTCTATATCAGTACATCTCTTAGGTTTTTTTGTTGTTCAACAGTCAGAAAATGTAGTTCATCCGCGTTTACTTGAGATTTCTCAATGTATTAATCAACATGAAAAAGAAACAGGAGAAACGGTTGTAAATTTTTACTTACCTTACATATGCATACTCTTGGCTTGGTTGTATTTGCTAGACAACTTATTGATGCCTAAGCACTTGACATAGTTGTTATTAACATTTTATCCTTCCTCAACCTAATATCAGGGTAAATCATATGTAACTCTGTTACCTGAGATCATCCATACCATATGTAGGAGTAGAGAAGAGGGGAAGGATGCTCTGATGCACATTTGTCTAAAGAAATTACTCACTACAAACTAAAACAACTTGAGGGGAAAAAACAGTTTAAGCTGTTTACTCACCACAGTTTTAGCTGACTAATGTACAAAGAATTTACACCGGCATAGCTATAATTTGAGACTTTGCGAAAGGTCCTTCAGGTCCTAGGTTCGATCCCCAGAGGGGACGAATTATGGCCTAGGTTAAAAATCCCTCGCCTCTCCGCAATCTCGAAGCACGGGTTAAGGCCCGGCCCTGTCGCGGGTAACGGTGCTAAGCGCCGGCCCGGCTCTCACAGGGATCACGTGGCCCTCGTATAAGGGATGGAGAGGGGTTCGGGGGTTTCTCGGCCTGCGTGAGAAGGTCTTCTTCTAGTAATGAAATACCTCGGGGGTGGTCTTACCCCTCGCAGGGTCGAGTTTTTGTAATTTGAGACTTTGGATTCCGGTACCACCCTTATATGTCCTCTGAATAGGTATTGCGTCCTGCTAGACATTTCCTTTTTGTTCTTGTGCAATACCAAATTATTGAGTTTTGGAGACTACCAGGCCTCACCGCCTCAGTAATGCTCATGTACAAATTCTGTCATCTGTGAATTAAATAGCTAGAAGAAATGCTATTGTCTGCTTAAATGTAAATCTCGCCAGATTCACTAGCTTGCTTTTCATGCAAGGCTAGAAAGATCTTTCCGCAAATATACTAGTGTGCGAATGTGATATCAGATGTATCAAAATAAGAACTAGTTTTTCTTTCAGATTTTAGAATGCTTGTTTGTGGATTACTGTAACAACTGCATGTAGTGTGTGGACATGCCAAACTGTGAGTTAACCAATTTTTTATTTACTGAATGCACATTTGGGTGTTGTCACTGGCCAAGTCAAGAGCTACATGATCCTTTCGGTCATCCTGAGATCACTCACTCTTTCGATAGCTCCAACATTTTTTACATTTTGAGAGCGAAAATTAATATACTTTGTATTCTGTTAAGAAGTATAGCTCTCATCGTTCACCTTCAGTTCAAACAGTTACATTTGGGTTAAAAGAATACTTTGTGTTTCGATCTTGTTTAAACTCATTTCATTTGACATAGTTTTATTTAATGGCCTTGATGCTATAGTGGTCGCAGCCAAGTCAACCATGCTATAAGTTTAATCGCAACTTTTTTTCTTTTCTGAACCTAGGTTCCTTATGTGCCAGAGGGGCTTGAAGCTATCATCTTTACTGCCGATGGTGACATGAGACAGGCTTTGAATAATCTGCAAGCTACGCATAGTGGTTTCCGGTTTGTTAATCAGGAGAATGTGTTCAAGGTTCAACCATACAAAACTTCTCCTGCTTGCCATACGTTGTGGAATATCATTTGTTCAGTTGATGGTAACACTGAAACACTACACCTGTCCAGGTATGCGATCAACCACACCCCTTGCACGTGAAGAATATGGTGAAGAATGTGCTTGATGGAAAGTTCGATGAGGCCTGCTCGGGCATGAAGCAGCTTTACGATTTGGGATACTCCCCAACTGACATAATCACTACTCTTTTCCGAGTGGTCAAGAACTATGACATGGCTGAGTATCTGAAGCTCGAAATGTTGAAGGTAAATTTACAGCCTTGTAGTAACTTTAACACCTGACCTGCAGTCTAGCTTTGTGTGTGTTGCTTACAGTAAACATGATTTTTGCTTGTCTTTGCAGGAAACAGGATTTGCGCACATGAGAATCTGTGATGGTGTTGGGTCATTCCTCCAGCTTTCGGGCCTCCTTGCCAAGTATGCACTGGTGAGAGAAACGGCAAAAGCACCATGAGCTTGCTGCTGATAGCGACAGTGTAACCTATCGAGTCGAGCTGACAGTGTTGCCATGCGTGGCTCTTGTCATTGTATTGCAATCTGTAACTAGAGACAGGTCCTCGTGATATAAAACTATCGTAAGTGTGGCATATGACGCTGAAAATGTAGTCACTGTGCTCCTGTTGATAGTCATGGTTCAGCGCTCTCTGCGGCTCTTCTTACCTTGTGATGCGTGATCGATGCATTTTGAGGACAGGGAGGTAGAGGAAAGATCAGTTGAGGTTGCGACTGAACCAAGCGATGCGTCCGGATCCTGACAAGGCACGGTCCACGGCAGAATGATGCGCGACTGCGACTGAAATATGAAGAGTTTCTTCTCTGATCGGTGATCGGTGAAGCCAGGGCTTCTGGGATTGGCTCCTCAACAGTTTAGCACTTGTTTTTTTTCCTTATAGTATAATCGATGAAGTGGCATGATTGCCGAATGGAGCAGAGCGGCCATCATGATCAGAGCCGGCTTCATCAAGAATATGGAGTCGAGTAAACAACTGGATCGTGTGCTGTTGATAACTTTATCTTTTTTTATTCTTTAGAGAAGGAAAAGGAAGTACCATATACTTAGTAATTAAAGAATTCACTAGTACAACGGTACGCTAAGCGCGTTTTGAACGGCGTTGTATCTTGTGCAGGCAAGGGCAAGGGCGCAAGGCAACCAACGAGTTAGCAACGAACAGGCCGGAGCATCCATGTGTTGCAAAGGAAACAGGTCCTTTTGCATCCAGATCATGATATCATCGATCCGTTGCTTCCGATCCACGGCTGGAATTCGAATCCAAAGCAAGGCAATGCTTTGAATCCAGTCCTTCTTTTTTTTCGTTTGGCTGGATGATAGTAATTTGGCTAGCACAACACTCTGTTTTGCTTGTGTAGGCTATTGACAGAGTGACCGAGCCGCAGCAACCGGGTTGGAAAGATACTGTTTGACCGGGGCGGCAGCGGCTAGTCCATGCGTCAGTTTGTGCCGACGACCAGTCGTGCACTGAGGTAGCTGTACCTGGTGACCCGGCGGCCGCATTCCTACTGCAAGACAAGAATGACCATCTGATGTGGCAGCGACCACTGACAGGCTCCAGGCTCCACGCACTGACAGGCATACATGCAGCCAAAATTCCCCAAGCAGCCCAAGACAGACAGAGAGGTGAAGGACCCGGGCAGCCGAATCGAAGCCAAAGGTCTCTGCAACTGCGATAGCTGCTGTTGTCCCGTCCAAAATGGCCGCCGCGGCGACGGTGTTGCTGCCGGTGCTGGTGCTGACAGCGATGATGATGGCCGCCGGTGAGCCGCCTCCGGGGAGCGTTCGGCGCTGCAGGCGTTCCTCTCCGGCACGCCGCACGAGCGCGCGATAGGCTGGAACGCCTCCGTGTCGGCGTGCGCGTGGACGGGCGTGACGTGCGACGCGGCCAACGGCACCGTGGTGGAGCTCCGCCTCCCGGGCATCGGCCTCGTGGGCCGCCTGCCCTCGGGAACGCTGGGACGGCTGCAGAACCTGCAGGTCATCTCGCTGCGCTCCAACCGCCTCTTCGGCGACATCCCCGGCGACCTCTTCTCCCTCCCGCAGCTGCGCTCGCTGTACCTGCAGGGGAACCTGCTCACCGGCGGCGTTCCCGGTGGAATCGCCCGGCTGTCGTCGCTCGAGCACCTGGCGCTGTCCCACAACAACCTCTCCGGCCCGATTCCCTTCGCGCTCAACAGCCTCACCAGGCTCCGCTCGCTCAGGCTCGACGCCAACCGCCTCTCCGGCAGCCTGCCGAGCATCACCATCCGCAGCCTCGACGTGTTCAACGTCTCCTTCAACCAGCTCAACGGCTCCATCCCCGCTTCTCTCGCGGGATTCCCGCCGGAATCCTTCGCCGGCAACCTCCAGCTCTGCGGCCCGCCACTCCGGGACCGCCCGTGCCACCCCTTCTTTCCTCCGGCTCCGGCTCCTGCTCCAACTTCTCCACCTGCTGATAACAAGAAAAGGAGGAAGCTTTCGGCAGCGGCGGTGGCGGCCATCGCGGTGGGCGCGGGGGCTGCAGCTCTGCTCGCCCTGGCCCTCCTGGTGCTCTGCTTGGTCCGCCGCCGCCCAAGGTCAACGGAGGAGAGCAGCAAGGCGCCGACCACCAGGGGCGTGACCCCTCGACGCCGGCGTCGGGGGAGATGGGCGGCGACTTCACCTCGTCGTCCAAGGATATCGGCGCGGCGGCCACGGCGGCGGGGCCCAACAAGCTGGTGTTCGTGGGCAAGCAGCGCGGCGGCGGGGCGCAGAGCTTCGACCTGGAGGACCTGCTGCGCGCGTCGGCGGAGGTGCTGGGCAAGGGCAGCCTGGGGACGTCCTACAAGGCCACGCTGGAGGAGGGCACCACCGTCGTCGTCAAGCGCCTGCGTGACGTGCCGGTGCCGCGGAGGGAGTTCGCCGCCTGCGTCGAGGCCGCCGCCGGCGTCGACCACCGCAACCTGGCGCCGCTGCGAGGGTACTACTACTCAAAGGACGAGAAGCTGCTCGTCGGAGACTACCTACCCGCCGGAAGCCTCTCAGCACGACTACACGGTCAGTTACGCACTCATCACTCGCTGCCATTTCCAATTTGCTTCCCAGTTGCCATTGCTGCGTTCTGTTAAATTAAAAATCGCCAATTTGGGAGGCATTCATTCAGCGGAATTCACGCGATCGCTCACTCCACCGTTTGCAATTCAAGCTACTACTCTAGTACACGGTCGCTGCAATTCGAGCTACTGTGTCCGCAAAGGGGAGGGGCTCAAAAGTGAGTGAGACTGAGAAAAGACACACACGGATGACGGAACTGATTTTGACACCGCTGGATTCCTTCTGCCTACCCTATCCATAATCCATTCCACAACTGCTCTGCTCTGCTCTGCTCTGCTTGCTTGGGAAAGCAGAAATGAGGTCGCCCACGATGCCAACACGCCTCGTTGCCTGGATACGGCAATTTCAGACAGCCCCGCACCAAGCACTGCACGTACGGCAAAAGTGGAAGCAGCAGCAACATCCTTGCCTTGTGTCGTTTGCTGTCCTATAGTACTCCTAGTACGGTTTTTTTTTCTGAAGAATGTTTCAAGTACCACTGTCCTATTTCTAATTCAATGTGGAGTGTAGATTAAGCATGGTTTAGCTCACCCATTAAACACCTGATGCACAACATACTGCCACTGTCCTCGCTCCAAAATGGACAGATGTTATATCTAATAAATCTACTAATCAGTAAAGGGGTTTTGCCCCTCCTGTTCCCTAAAAAAAAGGGGGTGTCTGATGTTGAGTGCTGTAAATTCTCGGGTCAATGTGTGACAATTACTCGTACTAAAGGGACTTGTGATCTAGCTAGTCCAGGTTTTCCATCTACCAGTTGAGGGCCTTAGGTCCAACCAATCCTTGGAAAGTAACAGCGTTTTTCAGAGTTGAGATTCCTGACGGCTTAGGCCCCAATCATCTGAAAGGGACTCAAATCTGATTTACGGTCCCGTAGTCATCACATTCTGAATTCTTGTGGAGAACTGTCCACGGCTTCGTCCTGTTACGATGCCTTCGCTGTCAGGTCTCTTGTATAAACAACACGACGGAAGAATGAATGAATTGTTATGGAAAACTGCCCGTTGTTTAGTTGCCCCTTCTAACCACGTCCTCATCGCCTTGCAAAAATTAAAACTGCTGGTTGTTGGTCCGTTCACTCTCCTAATGCCCCGTATATATGCTTGCTGCTGCTACTGCCATGTGAGGCGGCACTTCAACCCTTCTGGTCAACGTTTTCCGGCTGCTAACTGAAACACACAGACAGATGCGTAGCTCAACCATGAGATGACCACCATGGAGCTGCTCGGTGTCTGAAAAAAGGCATATGATAGCAAGTCAAAGTTCAGATAGCTCGTTAACGTCACGTATAGTGCTGTCATAGTACATGTAATGCTAAGTATTGATAACTCTCAATCATCCAGTCCCAGTGCATCAGTTGCACCAGCTGCTCAACATTGCTGTTGTGCCTTGGCTCTACCAACTGCACCTACTCTGGTTCCCTTGACTATTTAGCTGCCTAAATGTATGTATTATCTGAAAAAAAGAGTACAGGGTGGTACTGTGCATCCATCACTGGGATTTCTGTTCTACACATCACCAACGATTCCATGGTCATCGTTATCAATCAAAGTATTAAATGTTCTTTCATTCCTCAGCTGTAATGTACTGTTACACTACTATAAGCAAACCAACCATTCCCCTGAAAAAGAATAGTGCCTGAATTTGTTTGCTGTATGATACCTTTGCTTGATAGTTAACTCTAAATTTGGTTGGTCTGTGTGTCCAACAACGTTTGATGCTCCGGTCGGTGGAAAAAACAAAAAGTCGTATGTTCATTAATTAGTTGATATGGTAGAACGTAAATTACATACTAGTAAGTTTAACTTTAAATTCAACTCTATCTAAAGGATTAACAAATACTACATCATGAAACATGCAGGAGGCCGTGGCACCGGCCGGACTGCCATGGACTGGGAGGCTCGGATGCGCGCCGCGCTGTGCGCAGCGCGCGGCGTGGCGCACCTGCACACGGAGCACAACCTCGCGCACGGCAACATCAAGTCCTCCAACCTACTTCTCCGGCCGGACCCCGACGCGGCGGCGCTCTCCGACTACTGCCTCTACCAGCTCTTCACCTCAGCCCCGGCGCGGCCCAGCGCCGCCGGCGGCGGGTACCGCGCCCCGGAGCTCGCGGACGCGCGGCGGCCGACGTGCAAGTCGGACGTGTACTCGCTGGGGGTGCTGTTCCTGGAGATGCTGACGGGCAGGTCCCCGACGGCGGCGCACCACAGCGGCGACGGCGCGGCGGACCTCCCGCGGTGGGTGCAGTCGGTGGTGCGGGAGGAGTGGACGGCGGAGGTGTTCGACAGCGAGCTGGTGCGGATGGGCGGCAGCGCCGAGGAGGACATGGTGGCGCTGCTGCAGGTGGCCATGGCGTGCGTCGCCACCGCGCCCGACGCGCGCCCGGAGGCCAGCGACGTCGTAAGGATGATCGAGGAGATCGGCGGCGGCCGCACCACCACCGAGGAGGCAAGCTCCAGGGGCACGCCGCCGGCTGCCGCGACACCCTGACGTCGCTGCCTGCCTGTATCTCAATGTGGCAATGTTTTTTTTTTAGCTGCTGCGTCGATTGTTATGTTTATCAAAGAATGCATTTTTTTCCTTGGTCTCTCATCCCTTTCATCGTTCCAATCTCAAGTAAATGTAATTTGTTCCGTGTTCATGTGGAAGCTCATGTCCAATTTGCCAGTGACAATGTCTCCATTCTTTCTTAGAAGAAGCATGCAAGCAGCTTCGTGGGTCGTGTAATCTGAAAAAAAATGTCTATTTCAAGAAGGGGCATTTCATTTCTTGTATGCTAAGAATAGAAGAAAAAAACAGGTCATGTGAAGAAGCCATGTGATGGCGGCGTGATGTTCATGTGCCGGGGATCTGCTAGAGACAAGAAAAACAGCTCAACGAGGCCCGCACCACCACCGACGAGGCTTGCTATTTTCCGCCTGCCGGGGCTCCCTCTTATGCGCGCCCCGCGGCCTTGGCCTCCGCCTCTCCTCCTTCCCCTCCTCCTCCCTCCTCCAGCCGCGGGAGCCCCGACAACAGCTGCGGGCCCCCACCACTCCCTCTCCGTCCTCTCTTCCCGCCACCCCCGACAACAGCGGTCCGGGAAGGTAAAGGGGCGGCGGCTATGGCGTACAGGGCGGAGGACGACTACGATTACCTCTTCAAGGTGGTGCTCATCGGGGACTCGGGCGTCGGCAAGTCCAACCTGCTCTCGCGATTCACGCGAAACGAGTTCAGCCTCGAGTCCAAGTCCACCATCGGCGTCGAGTTCGCCACCAGGAGCATCCGCGTCGACGACAAGGTCGTCAAGGCTCAGATCTGGGACACCGCCGGCCAGGAGAGGTCAAAATTCCTCATTCTTATTCCCTTCGAGAATGTCGCGCCTCTGGTTAACATTGGCCATTTTTCCTCTTCTCATCGTTCCGGTTAACATCGGTCATTTAAGCGACAAATGCCGTTCGCAGCTTAATCAATTACTCGCGAAAAAAAAGCTTAACCAATTACTCGCGCAAAAAAGCTTAATCAGTCTGTAATATGTATTCTTGGATTTAGGTACATTGACCTTGAATATTCATAATGACCACCGCGAGTAGGCATTCTCTGATCCCTTGAAGGAATAACTTTGGAATATTCCCTATGTTTTAAGACTAGCATCACTGTCAACAAAGTTTATTCAATGTCTTGGCATAGGTGATGTGATGTCCCTTCATTGTGATATACTGATATCTGATCATGCCGGATTTCGTGCCCTGCCTACCATTTCAGACTACCTGACAAGCTATTCTACGATTGCTGCAATAGTAGCCATTCTCTTGCTAGGATAGTCCTTATGTTTGCCATTTCTTTCTTTAGAATATAACTGGCGTGATGGAATTCTACCCAGGTGTTCTGTGTATCCTGTCCTCCATGTGACCTATTTTTGTTTGATCTGTTCTCAGCCATATTGCTTCTTACTAGTTTCACTACCTCATCTTCTACCAAAAAATTCATTGTTGAAGTGCTGAGTGTGGATCTCAATTTTTTCCCAATTACTGTAGGTATCGGGCAATTACAAGTGCGTACTATCGAGGGGCTGTCGGCGCACTTGTCGTGTATGACGTGACACGCCATGTGACCTTTGAGAATGTAGAGAGGTGGCTGAAGGAGCTCCGTGATCATACCGATGCAAACATTGTGATCATGCTTGTGGGCAACAAAGCTGATCTGCGACACCTTAGGGCTGTATCTGTGGAGGATGCCAAGGGCTTCGCCGAGAGGGAAAGCACTTTCTTCATGGAGACGTCAGCACTGGAGTCCATGAACGTCGAGAATGCCTTCACAGAAGTTTTAACTCAAATCTATCGTGTGGTCAGCAAGAAGGCCCTTGACATTGGTGATGACCCTGCTGCTCCACCAAGAGGACAAACCATCAACGTTGGCGGCAAGGATGATGTCTCTGCTGTGAAGAAGGCAGGGTGTTGTTCATCCTAGATTCCATGTGACCTTGGGAAGGAACCAAATGCTCACCAGTTTGTGACTCATTGTGTTGTCTAACCTGGTAAGTTATGAGATTATGTTGGTACCCCAAGAAATCAATTCCAGGTTGGGTGAAAGAAAAAACTAACTTTTTTGTAGTGTCAATAGATATTCATTGTCCCCATTTTATGGCTTCATTGGTGTGCACTAATTGACATGAGGATCCTCACCCACAACTCACCACGTAACATACCCTGGTAAAGTTCTGTAGCTGGAGTAATCTTTAGTTTCTTGCTGGAATCAACGACGATGTCATGTCTTATTACCACTGGTTCTGTTTCACTCAGTAAACGTCCATCTCTCACAGATAGTAAGATGTATTTTAGAGGGTTATGTTGTGTAATTCTCACAGATGTACAAAATTTGGAATGAAGATTATTTTTCACTGTTCATGAGTTTAAGATAATCTCTATTGTTTTATCTACCGTTTGTATCCATGGAATCTACCTAGCTAGGCAGTATCTGTACTGATGTGAGCATGCAAAAGAAATGGTTTTTAAGAGCTACCAGTTCTGCAAGTTACCTGCATAACCCTTTTTCGCCACATAAACTTTGCAAAATCACTATCCGTTGACTGATTTGCTTTGCTATCAGATTCGTTTTTCCTTTTGTCAGTTTTTTAGCTTTGAGATTCTTTCCCTTTTATCACTTGCAACAGTGTTAAATGATATGTTTAAACTTTTGAAACCAAGATGTTTCAGTTAGTGACATAATTTCAGGAAAGTGATGCGTTGTACTGTATATGTCAGTATCTGCAATATTGTTATGTTTTCCTGCATACGGCTGATGCGGTTTAAATATCGGTAAAACTGTAAAAGTTCTTGTGATTTGTGGGTATACGGTCATGCTGATGCTTCTGAAATCTGTTATATTATGTTGCACGAGTCTGTTATATATGACAAACCTACGGACTGAGTCGAAGAGCAATGTAACTTGTAAGCACAGTAAAATGAAGAATTGGGTCATGAAAGACATCGCAGTTTCACCGGAGATAAGACAATGTGACTGAATATGAGCTTGCTATTTCACACTTCACTGTCTGCTATTCATAACTCCAACGTATCTTTTGCAAAAGGATAAATCAAATTTTGTTCAGCATGAAATTTATCCACCCCTACCCACTAATGTAATCAACATAAGGCTGATATAAATGTTGTGAACTACAAACGGATGCGCAGACTGTATTTGATTAATTTGACACACCTCCAATGCAGTTCGTATGATATCAGCCACAGCCCTGAACAGAAAAATATCAGTATGAACTTGTATCAAACAATACAATGCAACAAGTGAAAACAGAACCATTAATCCTAACCAACTAGTAATTCCTATAATATGAGCAAAAATTCTCTAAAAAGATCTTCCATGGAGAGAAAAAGGAAAACAAGAGGAGATCTATGGTTCTAAGAAATCATCAGGAAAATATCATGCTTTCGCCGCTGCCCCAGGGCTGCATTGCCCACCCGCCTGCACCGTAGGCAAGGAGCCGAGGAGTGGGAGAAGGAGGAGCTGCACGAGACTGAGCCCCAGCCATACGCGCGCCGCCCCCAGCCACTCGAAGGATGCAGTGGAGACGATGATAAGGGCAATTGCTAGTGCTGCTTCAGTTCATGAACTAGGCCACACGATGGGTGCCATCAATGACGTTCCAGGAACTCTGCTCTAAGAACAATATTGTGTCTGAGCAAGAAGACGCTCACCATAGAAGAGATACACGACACTGTTCCAGCAACGGACTTCTAGCTCCATATATAGGTTGTTCTCTCCTTTGCATTGAACTGTACGGGTGGTTTTCATAGTTGTAGTGATCCATCTCGCGACGCGTGGATAGTGTGGGAGGAACTCAGCAACACTATTGATTAAATTTAATGCATCAAATTCTAAAAATGAATTTGGTGCATCTCCTAAAGCGCCATTTGATGCATGAGTTTTTTATAAGGTATGCATAGGCTGGTCTTCATGAACTCAATCTGCGTGGGCATGTGTCCCTTCACCTTCACTAGTCACGACATAATTTTTTTTTTGTAATAGATCAGACCTGAAATTTAAAATGGTGGAGAAGCCTTCACATGATCTAGAAGAAATAGAGTCTTCAACAAACATGTCCCTCGGAGATAGATACCTTACTACACAGTTTCAGGAAACCCCGTTGTATCTGAGAATGATGGAGGCACAAATGATTAAAGGTAAGTTTTAGTTTGATGATTGATTGTTGATATGTTTCATTTAGTAAACAAATTTATCTGGTTTATGTAGGTCTTGACTCAGCATAGCCCTCTTCGACCTCACCAATGGAAGATGATTTGGAAACTGTGACCGCATGTCGATGATAGGTGTTCCGTGCAACAGCCAGCATGGGTTATAATTTATTCCTGGCGTACTTTTCTAGCTAGTTCATAGTAGTGGAGGTGTAAAACAATTTATTGTGCTTACTCTTTGTTATCTTAGTTAAGTACCAAAAGTAAAATAAACAAAATAAAGCTCACTTGGTGAGGCACGTTTGGTAGCCTGGAGGGAGTTTCCCATATCATCTCAGATGATACTGGCCTAGCTAAACCAGGAGCTCGAGGTGCAGATGCTCATGTTTGGTAGCTTGTATATTTTGAGTCTGGCCCGACGTGGATTTCGTTTGGTAAGTTGAATATATAGACTGATATGTTACCACCACCACACTTGTCCTCTCTAATCCATGCAACCCACCATCCAGCTTGGATTAGGACCTCGATTTTGGGTGTCGCGTCTTGATTTCACCTCTCAATTCGCTGATTTCGGCTGTAGGTTGTTTGATTTTGGTGTTTCTGCCATTTATGTTGTCATCTTTCTCACTTGGAGCACTGCATGGTGCCGTCGGAGGCCATGGGAGGGACTTTGGTCGTGGTTCGAGCTCCTTCCCTCAGGTTGCGCCGCCACTCGCCAGATCATCATCCGGTCGCGCCACCCGCGCACTCCCTCGGGTGGGCGAGGAGGAAGCCCATGCTGCCTGCTCGTCGTGGCCGGAGCAGGAGCACACGCTGCCGCGGAATCTGCAAGTCGCTGATGGTCGGAACGTGTCTCGCGCTGGAGCTCGCTCACCTGACTCGGAGGAGAGGAAGAGCCTTCATATATAGGGAAGATAGGCTCACGGGAGGGAGGTGACAACAACGCCTGAGCGAGCCGGCACCGTCTCAGCCTGGCCCATAAGCCTCTTCAGCCTACCAAGCACGCGCCCCTGCTCATAGCTTTGTGTCCAGATTGATTAGTGAGCTGAATCAATCAACTACTCACAGAACAGAGCCTACGTCGGCAAAAGATAGGCTTCCTTCTTGGATCGCACCACCATCCGACATGCAGAAGATTAATGTTGATGCTGCACTCTCAAAGAATATCGGGGTGGTGTCGGCTGCGGCAATAGCAAGAGATGCATCAGGCAATTTTCTGGGTGCGTCGGCGTTGGTTCTGGAAGGCATCTCGGATCCTGAGACAGCGGAGGCTTTGGCTTGTCGTGAGGGGCTTTCACTCGCCTTGGACCTGAATATGCAATGATTCAGGTTGGCGTGTGACAATAAGAATGTTATCAGGAGTTTGACTGGGATGGGCATGGGCGTTTATGGGCATGTGGTGCGTGAAATCAAGGCCAGAGCTAGCGCTTTCGTTCATTCAGAGTTTGTTCATGAGAACAGGGCATCGAATGTAGATGCTCATGTGTTAGCTAGGAGCTCAGTTTATTCTTCGATAGGTCGTCATGTTTGGTTTCTTGAGCCGCCTGACGGCATTTGTAGCACCTATAACCTTTCCTTTTAATTAAGAGGTGCTTCTATTGCTCAAAAAAAAAAAGCACGCGCCCCTGCGGCTGCCCGTTTGTGCAGAGGCTACCAAACGCTGGGTTGGTTGCTGCTATCTAGTCCCAGGCCCTGCACATCCTTTGCTGAACACCGCCATATTCTTCTTGTTGTAGATGTAATCAACGCTTGTTACTAATCTTTCTGTCATATACTAACCAGGTTGCACTAGCATATGAGAATGAGATCCTTATCCATTTTCCTCTAAACAAGGAGAAGTGACATACTTCGTGCTCATGTTATAAATTCCACTGCTTCAGCAGCTAGGATCTAGCTTCATGGTTAGAAGCCCTTGTGTTCTATTAATTCACATAAGCAACCTAATGTTGGATTTAGTCCCACATTGTATATTGATGATGGGAGAGTCTAACTAATAAGGTGAAGGGATCCTCACCTATTGGACTAGTCTTTTGGTTTGAGGTGGTCCAAGACCTTAGTTGAAGCTCGAGTTGGGCTTATGGTTGAGTAGGTCCAATATGACCTGGGCTGGCGGCAGGGGCTCGTAATCGCGACGAGCTGGGCCGCACTCTACTAACACCTAAAAACAATGACCTGCAAGTGTTGTAGATGTAATCAACGGTTGTTACTAATCTTTCTGTCATATACTAACCAGGTTGCACTAGCATATGAGAATGAGATCCTTATCCATTTTCCTCTAAACAAGGAGAAGTGACAATACTTCGTGCTCATGTTATAAATTCCACTGCTTCAGCAGCTAGGATCTAGCTTCATGGTTAGAAGCCCTTGTGTTCTATTAATTCACATAAGCAACCTAATGTTGGATTTAGTTTGAGGTGGTCCAAGATCTTAGTTGAAGCTCGAGTTGGGCTTATGGTTGAGTAGGTCCAATATGACCTGGGCTGGCGGCAGGGGCTCGTAATCGCGACGAGCTAGGCCGCACTCTACTAACACCTAAAAACAATGACCTGCAAGCGCACGACGACACGTACACTTGTTCAACTAAGAAATTTTGTCACTTGATTCATGAGACTGGTGGGATGTTCGCAGAATCTAAACAAAAAAACAGACACCATCTACACACTAGCTTGATCAGCATTTTTTTAGAATTCAAGGATGCATATACGTATAAATCTGCACCCCGGCTTGATGCATTGCACGACCAAATACACTTGATCAGAATTCAAAGTGACGTTGACTTTGTCACTTGATTCACGTTATTCACAGAACCACAATGCATGAGACAGATGGGACAAAAAGAGATGACAATTCAGAAACAAGTAAATTTATTGAGCTGTTCAATTATTTAGCTGCCTCATTAAAAACCTTCCTAAAGCTCTAAGAAAGGAAAAAGAGTACAGCACAGCTCTAGCTAGTACATAAATTACAAACTCCAGGCATGCTTATTTATTTAGCGGCGGCTCATGCATGCATGCTTAGCACGAGCTGGCCCGGCCGATCTAGGATCGATCTGGGAATTTAAGATCATCCTTGAAGATGGGATGCTGGTACACACGACGACGGCGGCTTGTACGGGAGGGGGAGCCGCTTTCCGTGGTCGTTGTTGATGAGCTGCCGTCGTCGTTGTTGAAGGTGACGTCGTCGACGCTCACCACCGGCGCTGCGGACGACGAGGAATTGCTGTTGTTGGGATCAGCCTGCTGCTTCAAGTGGATAAATTGGTCAGCGATCACGCCCCAGCGCTCCTCCTGATGGACGTTCATTTTTTTATTGTTTTTAATATGTCAGCGGTCGGACACAGTAACATTTTTTTCAAAAAAAAGAGTATTCCAAGTTATTAATGAAGAGTGGCCTCAACCCTTATTACATACCTGCTGCTCCTGATCCCTGGTGATGGCGGACATCACCTGTCTGAAGACGTTAGACTGCACGAACTGAAAATCGCAGACAGAAGATTTATGAATTCCTCATCGTCAGAAGAAGAAATGGATCGTTAGCAGAAGAAGAAGAAAACGTTTCCTTATTACCTTGGGCTCCTCCTTGTCCAAGGTAGGATCGTAGATCCCGGCGTCGAACATGGCCCTCCTCCTTGGATCGGACAGCACTGTCATCATCGTCATCACAAGAAAAGAATTTTGAGATTAAGAGATGCATATATATATATATATATATGCAAGCAACAAAAGAATAAAAATAATAATACCCTTGTATGCCTGCTGGATGAGCTGGAACATGAAGATGGCCGTCTCCTTGTCAAAATGCTCCTCAAGCCTCCAGTTCTGCGATGGATGATGGTGTTGGAAAACATGCATGCATGCGTATAATAGATATGTTGGTGACTAGCTAGTACAGTAAGTAGTAACTCACCATTGCCCTTTGGACGAAGGCAGCGCAGATCTCCTCGGTGGTCGCGGTCCGAGCGACGCACAGGATGACGTAGTAGTCCACCAACATGGATGGACGAGTTCCAGCCATGGCGACCTGCTAGCACCTACTAGCTAACTAGCACAGGGAAGGGAATGGATGGCGGATTGGTGGAGTACTAGCAGCGGTGCTAGCTAGCTAGTGCTGGATGCCTGAACTGAACCGGGGCCCCTGGTTTTATAGCCGCGGGCGGAGCGGGGGCACCAAAAATATCTGGAGCGGCCTCTCGATCGATGTGCAAACTAATAATGCAACGGACACGGACGCCGAGGAGGAGCGGCTCCGATCCGCCTGCCCGGGGACGTTACTGCGTCACTGCCGCTGGACTCATCTGCAACGGAAAGCCAGCGCCCCGGGACGTCGCCTTGCATGCCGCTCCCCTTGCCGTCGGGACCTGGGACTGGGATGCCGCGCCGCAGTTTTGTGATGAGCAGCAGCCTGGTTTTGGCTGGGGATTATTGATTGTTGGGAGAAACATGCAACGCGTGCTCTCTGCTCTACCTCGATCTCTCTACCAGGGCTAGGTTCATCGTCACCCTGGATCTCTCTACCAGGGCTAGGTTCATCGTCATCCCTGACGTGGACTACTACAGGACACTTTCCATTTTGCATTCGGTAGGTAGAACCTCTCTATTAGATATTTTACGTACCTTTTTACCAGAAATGAAAATAATATGCCAAAATAACTGTGGGTCCCAGCACCGGGACCCACCCTTGACGCGCCCGTCTTCGTCCGCCCTTCCGCCGCCCCGTCCTCCCATCCGCCGTCCCCCGCCCGCCACGCCACGTCACCCGACGGCTGCCGCCGTCGGAAGAGGAGGGGGAGCCCGCACACATCCGGTGTCGTGGAGCCCCCTTTAGGCCCCGCCAACGACCGCCACGCCACTGTTAGAGCTGTCGGAGGAGGAGGGCAAGCTCGCGCTCATCCGGTGTGCCGCCGAGTCCTCCCGCTGATGCCCGAGGCTCCACCGTGGTTGCCCCTAGAGTGGATTTGGCAGCAAGCTTAGCCACCTGTATGGCGGCGACGGCGGAGGAGGAGGAGGAGGGGGCGGCACGGCGGTGCTTGCTACTTCTTGCTCGACGGGAGGCAGTGCCGCCCACTAGAGGAGCGTTGCCGGATGGAGAGTGAATGTCAAGGTGGGAAGGGATGTCCTTTTATAGGCCGTTGTTGCGCAAATGTCAAATGCTACGCTCGTCATTGCATACGTCATAGCAATAAATTGTAGCGTGGGAAAGAAATTTTTTTTGTTTAGGCGACCTTAGCGACGAGTGATGGATCTAGAAACATGCTTTATTTGTAACAATAGAATCAAAATTTTGGCCCACAAAGCATTTGAATTGTATAAAAATGGCCCAATACACAATGGAAAAAAGAAAGTGCAGAATAAAAATATATAATCCATTTAAAGTCAAACACTAGTGCTCCGGCATGCGCAGTCAAAGACTTCCGATAAGCTGGGGGCAGTGACAAGGCCTGAACCACTGGAGCCGCCCACGACTAGTTCTTAAACCCACGCCGGCGGAGTTGCATTGGTCACAGGAGTCATCAGACGAGACACGTCAGCAACAATGGCCGGCGGCGACCACCTCCTGGGCAGAGTGTCGGTGCTCGTCGCCGCCTGCACCCGACGCGTCTCGCGCGCCACCCGCCGCCTCCTCCGGCACCACCGCTCCTTCACCTTGGACAAGACCAAGACCAAGACGACGAAGGCAGCTGCTCTTCGCGCGGAGGCCGCCGCCGGCGATCATGATCATCAGGTGGTGGCCCTGTGGAGCCGGAGGATCCTGATGGGGGAGCGGTGCCAGCCGCTGGACTTCGCCGGCGCCATCCATTACGACAGCTTCGGCCGGCGTCTGGCGAGGCCGCCCACCCCGCGCTCAGCCTCTTCCCTGTCCTGCCGATCCTCCGACAGCATCGCCGTCTCCGAGGCCATCAGCTACCAGTTGGAGGAGATCAATAATGATGACCACGTCTGAATCATTCTCATCGGTGATTGAACAGAGCCAGCCCTCCTCCGATCCTCTGCATTAGTTCAATTTCTTGATATTACTAGCTACTCTAGTACTAGTTCAGAGAGTCTACTTTTTTCTTTTTTTTGGGCATGTTAGTTCCATGTGTCATCTAGGCCATTATCCGATCCCGGTTTCCTCTTGCATGCGGTTCAAAATGAATGCATGAGCCGCAATGTAAAATACTGTATGCTGGTCGAACAAACCATGATTAATTGTTTATTCCATACTTTGCTGTCCCGAGAATTTTATTTCTTTTTTTTGACAGACCTAGATGATGATCTCTGTTAATTTTGTTAGATCTTGGCGACGTGGACGCCGCACGGAGAGGAGTTGAGGTGAATCGGTCATTCGCTCCCGCTCGGAAGCGGCACTGTCATGGGCTGTGCAAAGCCCAATTACAGGCTTCGGAGTTGGGATGAGCCCATTATCTCAGAACAGATGGCCCGGGCTGAATAAGTACAGAAATCCCTTCAAAAATAAAAAAAGAATAAGTACAGAAATGAAATGACAAATGAGCATGCCGTCCGTCCACAAATAAGCACATAGCTGCTAGGCAAAGATAAATTTTTGCCGGCAACACACACAGGTGGAAAAGGAGAAATGCCATCATGGCCTTTGAATTTGGCTGATCGATGCCGCGATCGTTGTTAGTACATATGGATATATATGCCCCATGCCCATGCAGCTACAATTGCATGCGTATATATATATATATATACAGATCGAGGTGATGATCGACGATGAGCTGCCGCCGGCGGGTGGTTTGAGAATTGAGATGGAGATTTACATGGCGTCGTCGTCTTTGTTAGCGGTGACCGGCAGCTCGACGCTTTTGTTGGTGGGCGTGGACCCGTAGTAGCAGAAGTAGAGGATGAGCTGCGCGGCGCCGAGCAGCGTTCCCATGCCGTTGGGGATCTGATGATGAGCAGGAGAATGAATGAATGAATGGAGAAAATTAAGCAAAGAGCATGCAGTAGAGAGAATATCAGAAGAGAGACGAAGGAAAAAAAATACTACTAGTAGTACGTACGGTGATGAAGATGTCGAATCTGATGAGCGCGTATGTTGTCCAGCAGATGCCGTTGAGGAAGCTGACGAGCGAGAGCGTGAATGGCATGTACTCCACGCTCTTGGTGGTGATCACCTGCCTCATGATGGTCAGCGGCGCCGCGTACATGAGCGTCCCGAAGAAGACGCAGAGGCTTCCCACGATGAGCGACCTCTTCTCGTGGGTGTCGGCGCCGAGGACGACGCCGGCGACGACGGCGGCGATGAAGGCGAGCTCGACGGCGAGCACGCCGAGCATCTTGGCGCGCTTGGGCTGGGGCGCGTAGGCGAAGTAGATGGAGAGGTAGGCGACCTCGATGGCGAGGCCGGCGCCGTTGATGGTGGCCACCAGGATGCTGTGCTCGTGGACCACGGGGAGCCCGTAGAACACCCACAGCGCGCAGTTGAGGAACGTCGCCAGGTACGGGTCCGCCGCGTACTCCTCCACGTCGCGCTTCTTCACGATCTGCACGAACGTCGGGACCGGAGACAGGAACAGCCCGAAAGAGATGAAGTTGCCTGCAACAAATTATTTATTAATATCGATTCTGCTTCTTCGTCATATCGATGAATGGCAGTGCTCCTGCCCTTATTTCAAAAAAAAAAAAAACTTCATCATCTCGATCTCATCAAAATTATTCAAAAAAAAAAAACATTCTCTTATTAAGGAGATCGATCGATCGATATCAGGGATTCAGGGGTACCGATGATGCCGATGACATTGCGGAGGGCGTCGGGGTTCATCTTGATTGCCTTGCGCGTCTCTTATCTCTCTTGCGAGACCAAGAGTGTTTATTTATGAGCTTCTAGACGGGAATGGCAACAACTTGAGTTAATTAACCTCTAGCTCTCTGCTCGACGATGCGTGTAACTAATCAAGAAACGCGCCACAGGAATTTAATAATATGCTTGGGAGGGGCCTCTGCCTCTTCCTTCCTCCCCTTGCTAGCTAGTAGCTACGGTGGTAAAGAGTTGGAACGGAGAGAGGCAGAGTACGGTTACGGCCGGCGCCATGCCTGCTGCTTTTATAGCTAGCTGCCTACCTCAATGCACCAAAGCCGTACGTGGTCAGAATTTTTGCTGGCAATATAATGCGCCATGTTTCCAATGCAGCCACCTCCTGTTGATAGGAGGCGTGCATGTTTACTCGAAAAAGAAGCAATAGGCGTGGATGCTCCAATGGCGCAGCGCCATTCATTGTTATCCATGGCGCGCGATGCTTATCCATTTCCCCCAATATAGAAAGTATATACTTACCTGCTGTTAATCAACCTTTGCACTCGCTGCAGCCGTCCCATCCATCCATCGATCGATGCACAGGTGCAGGTAATAATAATCCACGAATGATGAGTCACACACGATTGGCATGTGTGTCGTAGCGGCCATGCTTTCGCGATTTTTGGTGCACGCATGGGGATCGTGTGAACACTATGTGCTCCTTGTTTCGCGAATAATAAAAAAGATCGTGCGGTCGATGCTGTTACAAGCTCCTCCATCCAAATCAATCAATTTATGACATGAACTTGAGTATTACAAAACCAATTCATGACGGATATTAACAGCTTCAACACAAACCCAAGTCACTTTTATTATCCATTTGGGACAACAATTCTGAAAACTCTATGACCGTGTACAGGGATCCCAGAGACTAGAAACGAATTAAGCTATCGTCTTCTGCTGCTTTCTTGGCCTCCATCCTTGCTTAGAAAATGTTCCCTGCCTGAGCATTCATTCAATCTCCCAGAGATCAGCACAGCAGATGCATCCAAGTGTTCTTCCGTTGAACAGCACAATGCATCGCCGTACCCTAGTACTGAATTCTATCAGAATTCTATGTGCACCTTTTGCTTTGCGACCAAACAAGTGGAGGTTTTCACTTGGAGCAGAGCATGCTAACACTATGAGTATATATACATGACGAATTATTGTGAGCTAAATGAGTTTCAGTTATCTGCACTACGCTGAGATAAGCTTGACGGACTGTTATCCAACCTGCACCTTTTCCTGTGACACAAGCAAAAAAAACTTAGCACTAGCTAGCTGGAAACAGCAGAAATTTCTAGTCAGCCTACCTTCTATGAAAATGATTTTGTGTCGGTTTAACAGTATCCTCATGAAGCTTGCTACCTTCGTCTCCCTCTGAATCGTGCTCCAGAGACCCATTCGATGGACGAGCTGGAGACTAAACAGGGGAAGGGCATATTAGAGAAAACGGACAATTCAGGCCTAATCATGTTATTGAGCTGGGTGAAACATCAGGGAATATCATGTATAGCAAGCTGAACTTAACATCAGATGAGAAGACAAGGCATCATGAGTGCACTTATGGTACCATGGAAGGCTGTGAAGACTTACACTTCTTGCGTTGTGATGGTGTAATAAATCTTCAGATAGGTTCGGTCTTGTCATTTTATCATGAAGCTGAAGAAGCAAGTTGTCATCGTCACAAAATACTCGAAGCTGTAAGAACAAATCAATTGGATCAGGCTAGTGGAACCTTATAATGTGAACAAACATGTCAAATCAATGAATTAACAGGCACATAGACACCAAGAGGACAAACTAGTAAATTAACAAGTGTATCTTATGTGCAGTAACTTACCTGATTAATAATTTGCCATACAAGCTTATCTAGAGTAAAGAGTACATAGGATCTTGGCCCAAGGAAATTCAAGCAGTACTCCTCAAAGTTGGAATTGTCAGTAGAGCCATTAAGCAGTTTAAAAAGTTTCCCCTTAAACCTGCGGCAACCAACGGTAAAAGAAATTGAATTTAAAACGTTTCGTTAGAGGCACATATAATTGTGCTCGGATAGATTGGTAAGAATCCAGGACGTTACTTCGCATAAAAATCAGAGGTCCGTGAACCCCTCGATAGATCCTTAGCGCTTGCTTCTCTCGAAAGAACCTTTGCGACCAGTAGTCTCTCATACATAATCTGTTATACATGGAGAATTTTTTTTGTAAAGTTAACAATAG
Source organism: Chloris gayana (assembly GCA_031894775.1). Taxonomy (NCBI): domain Eukaryota; kingdom Viridiplantae; phylum Streptophyta; class Magnoliopsida; order Poales; family Poaceae; genus Chloris; species Chloris gayana. The sequence continues at coordinate 154,865 of JAUNZO010000543.1, forward strand.
ATATAAAGGCTGGCTAATATGCTGCAGATTGCTTATAGTGCAACCCACGTTCCTTCATATAATAAAGACATTAATACAGATACAGAATTGCAGAGAGTGTTCATAGAAAATTTCATTTAACTTGACAAGTAAACAAAAACATGGCCCATATAATTATAAAACGCAGCAATACCTGGTGCAGCCTGCGGAGTACAACCAGAGAACAACAAGTTTTAGAGCCTTTTGATTCACGCAGCTCAGTTACTGTTTTGGAATATGCTAAACTGCCCATTTCAACATTGGAGTCTTCTCTTGATTCACGCTGCGCTTTAGATTTATTATCATTGTCACAACTACTAGGTTCGAGGTGCTGTAAACTCGACCTGTCTCCACTGGAGGTAGCAACATCATAACTTATATCTCCATTCACAGGTCCATGCACGGTGTCCATCTGGATATTTTGTGTACAAGGTACAAACTCGCCCTCCTCAGTCACCACCTTACCATCATCGTCTGAAGCAGAACTATTAGAGGCCTTTCCAAGACATTCACCAGCCTGAAATGAAAAATTAATAGGATAACTCAACAATGATACTGAAAGTGTCCATGAAAGAAACTTTTTCGTCGAGTTCGTTCGCAAACAAAAGAAGAGGATAAAACTATATAATTCATATTGTATGTCCCGTATATACCTTTGAAGGTAAAGGAAAATTCATAGCAAGCAAAGCATCGAGGATGCTCCTGAGGAATTTTTTGCTGAGGCCACAGCGTTCACAAGCTTCTTTTAGAGCTACAGTAGAATTCAACTCTGGCAACTGACAGTTCACAGAAAAAAATAATTGCACTAATTTCTTCCAGATTAGCACTGGCTTATGTTCAGAAGAAATCTTTTTATGGGATGCATAAGAAACAATGCTGTCTATGTCCTCATTAATGTGAAGATCAGTAGAATGATGCGGATCATCTGGAAAACGATATTGGTTGTTGAAAGAAGAAGAAAGATGTTTAACTCCAGTGATCGACCTTTTCATTTTGACTTCTTTGGCCTCAGAAAGCAAAGCTGCGAGTGATAACATATGAGAGTATCAAACATTAAAAAGGATGCAAAACCTTGACGAGTCAATGAAACTCTGCTGCAGCAGTAGTTAATACTAATTGCAAGTATTCCGGTGGACAAATCAAAACTACCTTTTGGTGTCATCCTCTTTGCATCAAATTGTTTGAAGGAGGAGCTGCAATAATCAAGCGATCTGTAGTAATTATTGGCAATAATACTTGAGCACGATTTATGAAAAGATGACCGTGACTCTGACAAAACTTCTATCTTCTGATTTAAACGAGTATGCAGAACAGCAAGAGTGACACTGATATTCGTAGTCTCCAACAGAAAATCAAGCATGTCAAGTCCGTAATCATCATACAGCTGTTCAATGCACCTCCTATGTACAGCTTTGCAGAAGAAAAAGAGAGAGAGAGAGAGAAACAAGACCACATTTAGTCCATTGAAGAAAAATATTGATTTTGCATATGCTGCATAAATATCATTCTTACGAGTTAAATGTTCTTCAATTTTCATATCGTTGTCAATGCGGTCTTGGAGATTTCCAATAAAGTCAGCAGTTTCTCTAAAGCGCTGCAACATCATGTCACTCTCAAACCTAAAAAAAGATGCACAATTATCGAAGGGAAATAAATATTATGAAACAGGTACTTGATCATGATCCAGCGAGCAAAACAAAGTTACAGGTAGCTGATAATGTTTCCACACTTACATGTCATCTTCACACTTGATAATGTTTTCTTCATATTGATTTTTTATTCTGAACTTAAAGCAATCTTCAGTCCCAGAGGCAACTGAAACCATTGTGTCATTAAAAATAGACCGCCCCAATTCAGTCCGGTAACTTGATTGAAGAGTTAAACACTGGCATTGAGAATGATTTTGTAAGAATCAGTTGTTAATTACATGAAAAGTGCATGAGTTTGTAGGAATTTACATCCTCCGGTAGTAGGCAATAGCTAGGGGTGCATGGCGTGCAGATACTGAGGTCCACTTTTTGGGGTAATTCGTTTTCTCTTGAGGGGCTCCATTCTGGTAAGGGATCAATCTTGTCACCCTCATACTCTTCCGCAAGAAGAGATTTTGTATCACCTACTAGATATTATGGGTAAGATAACTTCAATACAAAGGGCTCGCTAAAGTTAAAATTACAAAAAAAAACTACTTAAAATTCCAACAAATGATCCAAGTTAGATTCTTAATTTATATCATATCATATGCCAATATAATAAAATGGCTGCTTTAAGAATAGCGTAATGTACCAAACTAGATATCCTCCTTTGGAGAGTTTGTTAGGAATTAGGACACAAATCAACACTGGAGCGTATTAGAAGCCCGTTTCTTTTCCCAGCAGGTAAAAAAGAAAAAAAAAGAAGAAGAAAAGAGGGAGAAGTGGCATGCCTTCATTTGTAGAGATTTTATTAATGGAATTAGGGATCTGTTGACTGTGTTTCAGCCCGATAGGATACTCTATTCTGTCATGGTTTTGATCGCGGGGATGCTCCAGTTGAGTTAAGTTATTATTGATGTTGGTAGCTTTCATCCGGATGGCATCGAAGTTACAATTAGCATCTGGGGTAAATCTTACTGCCTGCAAAGAAAAATAAAATAAAATGACGATGCCATCCAAGATCACAAGTCATAAAAGAAGGAATGGTACCATCTTTCTTGGATAAAAGTAGTGATCTCAGAACAACAATGTACATCATAATGTGAAAAAACAGAGAACATTGTAAGAGGTTCTACAATATGAGCAACATGTGGTCTGAACTACTAGTATATGGGAAACAACGAGAAATGTACAGTACCTTGACCTTGCCCATCGGACTAAGCTTTGGACTTTTGCAAGGTTGCTCAATTGACTGAGGTCCCCTAAGGCGAGGAGGCATAAAATTTTGAAATATTTCTAGAAATTCAGGACACCGACGCGTTACTTTCTTTACCTAGAAAACACAAAATATTGTGAGTTCACTGTTCTTCCAAAATTATCGTTGAAAAATTCAGAAGAACAATAACCTTCTCATAAACATCTTCAGCAGACATGGACCTTGTAATCTTATATAGGCACAGAGTGGTTAGTAAATCATTATAATCTTCATCGGATATATGTGGGGATGCCTGCAGACACAAAGTAAACACCACATTAAAAACAGGAAGGTCGATATAATTTACACATTGGCTTTCCATGAAAAGTATGTAGCTTTCTCAAAATCACCTTTATTTGCACAAGGAAAGAAACTGGATCAAGTGGCAGTTCACCGTGGAAAGGGTCGCGCTTTTGGAGAAAGTGATGGAAACTGTTGAGAAGGCGAGTCCGTCCGACAAAAACCTTTGACAGCATCTCTTGACATCTTTCAATCGTGATTCCACCATCAGGATTCGCACTGCAACAAGTCACACAGAAGAGAAACGAAATTTGGACTTTTAATGACGTTACTTTATAGAAAAATGATTCAGAGAGAGATACAACATGGTGGAGGTGCAGACCTTTGTTTCACAATCTCCTGCACAGCCTTGACCAGGTCGTTGTAGGCAGAGTCGCCGAGTTCCTCCTTAGCAAGGACAAGGAAGCGCACGGTCTCTATGCTGTGCGTCTCCAGTGCCCTTTTCAGCCGATCGCTGTTGTCGCCGGGCTCTTCCAAAGGGGCCATTTTTCTGGATCACCCGAGAACAATGTACCGTTGAGGCAAATACGCAAGCACCTGTGGTGCAGGAACATATACATATCGGTCAATAACGGTATGATCTACAAGGACCTACAGTTTTTCCCATTGAAATTCCGCGAGGATTCCAGCCCTAAAGACATATGAAACTCCATGGATTGCACGTCAAACCACAATTACTCTGCCTATTTCACTCTTGATCTGACGAACAACCCGCGCGCGCAGAACATAATCCGTCGGCCTTGTCGCGGGAGGAATCAAACGCGCGACGCGAGATAAGAGAGGACGGAGAAGGAGAACGTACCGGAATAGAATTGAACGGCTGCGACGTCAGGGACACGATGGAGGCGAGTGCCGGCGCCCTAGGAGACTAGATGGACCGACGGGTGTGCCGACGAGTCGACGGCACGCCGAGGGCGGAAGGAAGGAAGGAACAAAGAAGGCGGGGCGACGAGACTCTCCCAGCTCTTCTCATGAACTGGCTGGCAGGAGGCAGGACTAAGTCTTCTTCTGATGGGCTTTATTTGGGCCGTTCAGTATACTATGGCCCATGTAGCTAAAAGCCCATCTTAGTCCAAGTTCCCAACTTCCCACAGAGAGAACGACACGTCACACCCAGGTCTCTTGCCGGCGTCCGGCCGTTCGCCGGCGACGAATGCGCTCACCCCTTAGTCAGCGCCCCTGCTATCCACCTCCACCGGAAGGCCACCACTCTCTGGTTTCGTGTTTGGGCACCAGACGGAGCCCCCTCTTCCCCGTTTTGCTGCGCCGCCGGTAATAAGGTAATCCCCCTCCTCAATCAGATTCGTCTAATTCCAGGAGGTGGCGGTTGGGATCAGGCCTCCCCTCCCAGTGATTTTGGATCGTATAGATTTGATATTGTGATTTGCATTGCTTCCTTAGTTCATCACGGTGGTGGTGAGGGATTTGCGGACTAAATGAATTAGGTTACTGTCTTCATGCCACTGGTTAGTGATGAAGATAAGATCCATATTTATTCGTTAGTTAGTGTCATAAGTTACTGGTTGATTTGTTCCCTCTCGTAGAATCACGTGATGCAACAATGGATCCTACTATAGTAGCAAGCTGATGAGATTGTACATCTGCAGTGTTGTTAGCTTGCATTTATAATCATTTCCAAATTGCTCCCTCCCATACTCATCAACAAAACTTTTCCACTTCTCTCACGATTTTTGTCCTTAAATTTTTGATCATGTATATTTTATGTCAACTAGTTCTATAGAAGCCTCCTGTTTTAGTATACCTTGCTTCTGCATATCACTGAACTAGCCTAAACTCTAATGAAACATCACCTTCCTCTGTATGTTGTGCAGTTCAAGTAGATATCAGCTTGTTTACTCTTATATTATGTTATGCACAATGCATTTGGCCAAATGTTATGCACAAAGCTTATGAAATTATAAACTGCTTTCCGTGAAGTGCATTTATTACTGCAAATTTCATTGCCGTGAATTATGCATAACTAGTCCCGTCATAACCAAAAAGTCACCATTGGATGCCTATGGTCAGTAATATGAACTTTGAAAAATAATATAGATGATGTTGTGCAGGCTTAATCCTCCATTTTTTTTACACAAAGGCCATATATAAGGTGCCAAGTTCACAGAGATCACTTAAATTATAATTTTGTTACTTGAGCTATGATATTACATCTTGGCCACAACGGACACCGGATACAAAAGTATTTGCTTTTTGTAGGGGAAAAAAACATTGGTTTGGTATGCCAGCACTGAAAGTATTAAAGGATCTATCAAGTAGATCAGTCACATGTTATAACACCAAAAAGTTCCTATCATTTCGTATTCAAAAGTAACAATAATCCTGTTTGTTGTTACATGGCACAGAAATTGTTTCTGGTATTTCTCATTTTGTATCATCCTTGCTGTCTGCAGCTTCTGTCCTCTTTGCATGGAGGAACTTGAGGAGATCCTGGAGTACAACATCACTGTTCTCGTTCCTCATTAGAACCTCAGCGACCTCCGCAGGTGAGACCATGGCATCCCTTATGACCCGTTCAATATGAGGATACATAGCGTGGTTTTCATCAAGTGAGTGGTAGTTTCGAGCCAGGATTCTGAACGACTCTGGTGTGCAGTAGCCCATATGGATGTGCATGTCCATCCTGCCAGGCCGCAGTAGTGCCGGGTCAAGCCGGTCTTTGTAATTGGTGGTGAAGACGATGATCCTCTCCTCCCCGCTTGTGGACCACAGCCCGTCAACAAAGTTGAGGAACCCAGATAGGGTCACCTGTTGAGCAAAACCAGAGCAATCAGAATGGGAAAGAAATTAAGTCCTGGCTGAGGTTTGCATACCTTGTCGTCACTTTCTTCTCCTGCAGATCGATGCCTGTCGGCTTCATCCCGTTGTTGCAGATCGATGGTGCAGTCAATGTCTTCAACAACAAGGATGGACCGGTTACTCATCCCGACAAGAAGCCGGCGGAGGTCCGAGTTGCTCTTGACCTCGGTGAGCTCAAGGTCGTATATGTCAAACTTGAGGTAGTTGGCCATCGCTGCGACGAGGCTGGACTTGCCGGTTCCAGGCGGGCCGTAGAGCAGGTATCCCCGCTTCCATGCCCTGCCGATCCTCCTGTAATAGTCCTTCCTCTTGACGAACCTCTCAAGATCATCCATGACAGACTGCTTGAGCTCCGTGTCCATGGCGAGCGTGTCGAAGGTGGAAGGATGGCGGAGGTCGACGGCGGTCCAGGCGTCGTACTCGATCATGTGCATCTTGAGGGTCCTGTGCCGCTCCTTCATGGCCTTGGCGGTGGCCACGACGAACGGGAGGTACGACTTGAGCGCCTGGTCCTTGTGCTTCTTGTGGAAGCTGACCTCGAAGCACTTGAGCTCGAGGAGGCGGCCCTGTGGTGGGCGCCTGCGCCGACGACCCTGGCGGCGGACTCGCGGGAGACGAGGGTCCACCTGTACTCGACGCCGTCGTGGACGTCGACCATCTCCTCGCCCTGCTCCATGCCCACCATGATGCCCTGCGCCTCGTCGACGCGGGCTGACGCGGAGGCGGGGCATGTCGGTGCCGATGCGGCCGGCGAGGTAGGTGCGCGCGGCGTCGTAGATCTGGTTGGCGGCGAGGCCCTCCGTCTCGTCGATCACCACGGTGTGGCGCCAGGAGACGCGGGAACGCAGGTACCGCGCGCCCGCCCAGAGCATGTCTCGCAGGTCGTAGGGCCCCAGCTCGTGCACCACGCTGCTCACCATCATCGCCGTCGCCGCCACTGACGCCGCGATGGTGATGTACTTCTCGCTCGACGACATGGCTTCTTCCTGCTTGTTCTAGTGCTCACTATGTCAAGGCCGTGATAATCCTTTACCTAGCTTGCTCTGAGGCGGCGGCTAGCTAGGTTCAATTTTAAATAAACCGTGTGCCTTCTCTGCGCTCTGCTTTAGTTTTCCTTGCTGTGCAACAAGACTTTCTTTTGATTGCGCAAGAAGATGAACTGGATACGGACAGAACGATCTGGCCCTGCAAGTTTGTAGCCTAATCACGGGTACAGCTCGGGCGGCGATCCAACAAATTAAGAATCTGCCTTCAAAAAAAAAAACAAATTAAGAATCCGAACCGAACATCGATGCGACTTGGACTGCCACTGGAACAAAAACCCAGGAAAGGCCCATGGGCCTCTAAAACAGCCCATCTCTCATCTATCTGCTGGCGAATTTTTTTATTAATAACATAATTTTTTAATAATTTAATATAAATAACAGGTCGATTTGAAATTTCGCAAAACTAACATGCTTCTGAAACATCAGTTTACGTTGATATAAGACAGTCATACTGACATTGCCATGTCGTAAATACATGCTTCTGAAACATCAGTTTTATGTACCAGTATACTTCCATTTGAGGCAGTACTGACAAAACCCATCATATGCATAATGTTAAGTACCAGTATACTTGCTCTTGGCACTATTTACAAAACTCTGCACATGCAGAATGTTACTAAATAAGAGTGCACTTCATTGCTCTCAAACAGAACATTATTAATACTCACATAGTTACATGTTTTCCGTGGGACCTATCTAGATTAAAATTATGCTCGTCTGTTAGTTTCTGCTCTCATCGCTCTTTGCTTTCTGTTCCTTTTTGTTTGAGGGATCTTGCTTGTGATTTCGCTATTTGTCGTTATGTCCGGCATCTTGCTTCTCATCCAACTGGTTATTTGCATCCTTCTCTTCAGCCTTGATCACATTGGCACCCTTCTTTTTTGATTTCAGGAGATCGACAAGTTCATGGAGTGCAACATCAGTGTCATCGTTCCTCATCAGAACTTCAGCAACCTCTGCCGGTGTCACCATAATCTCCTTGATTAGTTCCTCAATCTCTGGGTATGTGACATGGTAGTCGATGGAATGGTAGTTGTTAGCAAGGATTCGGAACAATTCTGCGGTGCAATACCCCATGTGGATGTGCATGTCCATCCTCCCAGGACGCATCAGTGCTGGGTCGAGGCGCTCCTTGTAATTGGTCGTGAAGATTATGATCCTCTCCTCCCCAGTGGTTGACCACAGGCCATCAACAAAGTTAAGCAGCCCAGACAGCGTCACCTGTTCAGGACATCCAGATTCTGATCAGCATAGCCCCATAGGTGAGGAAACAAGGGATATATATCATAATGATGTATTCTAAACTCTAAAATTACTCACCTTGTCTTCTCCCTTGTTTTCTTCTGTAGAATTCGACTTGTCACCTCCTTCGCCTTCCTCCCTTTGTTTCAGGTCAATGCTGCAGTCTATATCTTCAACCACAAGAATGGATCGGTTGCTCATGCCAACAAGAAGCCTCCTGAGGTCTAGGTTGGAGCTGATCTCAGTTAGCTCGAGATCGTATATATCAAATCTGAGATGATTGGCCATGGCCGCAATCAGGCTGGACTTGCCAGTCCCGGGTGGACCATACAACAGGTACCCCCGCTTCCATGCCTTTCCAATCCTCTTATAGTAATCCTTTCTCTTGATGAACCTGTTAAGGTCATCAATGATGGATTGTTTCAGCTTCTTGTCCATAGCAAGTGTGTCGAATGTAGATGGGTGGTGGAGGTCAATTGGGGACCATGTGTCTGAGTACTCATTCATGAATATCTTGAGAGTTCTTTCCTGATCTTTTATGGCCTTGGCTGTTGCCAGAATGAATGGGAGGTATGATTTGAGGGCTGTCTCCTTGTGCTTCTTGTGGAAGCTGACCTCATAGGAGACCTCTTTCTGACCACCGTAGCTGTTGCTGGAGTCACTTGAGTTGTCGTGGCAGATGAGGTACCATTTGAACTCCGTGCCTTCATACATGTCAGTCATCTCGTCGCCTTCCGCCATGCTCACCATTATCTTGTCATCATCTTCGTCCATGCTGCTGACTCGCAGGCGCTGCTGCAAGTTGCTGTCGATGCGCGTCGCAAGGTAGGTCTTCACTGAGTCGTAGATGTGGTTGTTGGTTAAGCCATCATTCTTCTTCTCGATGATGATTGTGTGCTGCGATGACATATTCGACCGCAGGTATCCGAGGCCAGAGAAGAGAAGGTCGCGAACCTCATATGGCACCAGCTCGTTGACCACACCGCGCACCAGCATCAGAGATGCTGCAACAGATGCAGCCGTGGTGATGGTCTTCTTGTAGGACTCGATGGCCTTGTCGTAGGACGCCATGGTAAGCAAAGTTCTTGCTCCTCTCTTGCGCTCTTTTTTTGTTCTTGATACGGAACAGTGGCAAGGGAAGACAAGGCAGGGGAGGGGAAAGGAGTTTGGTGTTGAACCGGGGTGGGGCGGGTGGGGCTTGGTGGTATTTATACGGGTGAGTTGAGAAGTAGTAGCAAGCATGCTCTTTTTCAACTCATGGAAGCGCGGTCTTAGTCAGATGACAAATGACATCAGATTGCACACACACACATAAGAGAGATTTTTTGTTGAAATGTATAACTGGAACTTAACAGGCGCTTGTTGCCACTTGATGATCCTATCTATGGGGAATACGCTTGTGTCTAATTGAGTCACCCTTCACACTGTAACAGAATAAAGTGGCAGTAGAAAAGTATTAGCAGCATTTACTTTATTTCCTTGGCAGCCAAGCTTCCTCTGAAATTGAACTTGTCTTTTGCAGAGTGGGGTGCGCTGCAAGGTTCCTCCTGGCAACAAGGAAGCTTCTTGTACCTGCGACGTCGTCAGCACGTCTGTGCGTTCCGTCCGCGTCGGCTCCTTGCTGCCGAAGACTCGTCCAGGTCCAATCCAACACGGTCCGTTAGCGTCAGAGATTGAAAACAGCTCAAGGCAAGCACGAAATCCCATTTTGGGAAGATTTGATCTTTCTCTTACGGAACTCATGCACGAGTATCTACTACAGGAGATTGGCTGTGTTGAATGGACATGGACCGCGTGTCGAAAATGGCGTGGACAGCTCAGTTGCGGACGTGACATCTGTGTTTTTTTTGTGTGTGTGTATGGGTGGGTGGGTGGTTAACAACCAACCAACTTGTGAAAGGCTGTCACAATTTCGTTTCATATAAGTGGTACTTATTCGTATTTTTTCAACATATGTATACGGAATTCACATGAAGCGTGCTTTTTCTAAACTTGCTGAAACTTGATTGATTGAAGAAAAAGAAAAGAAAATATCGACTTGGTTTTTATGAATGAAATGGAATTCTATTTCTTCCTCATTTTAAACAGTCGGCGTGGAGACTCTAAAAAAAATAATTCCCTCATGAAAAAAAACGCCCACATGGCCACTTTCTGTAACGGGCTTGGCCTGCGGACTTCTTGTGGCCTAATGGTCCGTGGCCCAGTAACACACTTGCCGCTGGGTGTCCTGCACCATGACCATGCATCAAGGAACTCGCCGCCGCTGGTGGACCACAGCCCGTCGACGATCGCCTTGGCCAGTCGTCGAACGTACTCCATCGGGGACCAGTCGTCGGCTCAGCATGTAGGCCTCTTTGGAATGCAGGAATTGAAAAATCTAGGAATAGGAAAAACATAGGAATTGAGTTAGCCATCCATTACAATCCTACGGGAATTGAAAACACGAGAAAAATTCCTAGCAATCGTTTGGTTGCAACACGGGAAAAACACGAGAAATTGAGAGAGAGATAGACTCATAGGAATTTTACAAGAGGTTGGACCTCTTGTTAATTTTCCTCCAAAACTTGCATGGAGGAAACCATTTCATAGGAATTTTGAAGGATTTGATAGGATTCAATCCTGTGTTCCAAAGGCTCTCACAGGAAAATTTCCTGTAGGAATTGAATCCTACAAAAATCCTTTGTTTTTCCTCCATTCCAAAGGAGGCCGTAGATCATCGAGTCCTTTCGTGGTGGCCATGATGTTGGGGCAGGTACGAGTTGACGGCGGCCTCGCTTTTGTGCCTCTTGTGGAAGCTCACCTCATATCGGATCGAGCAGCTCCTGCTGGTATCCTCCTCCTCCTCCATGTCGGCCACCTTGGAGGAGCTCTCGTGGCACACGAGGGTCCACGTGTACTCGGCGCCGTCGTGGACGTCGACCATCTCCTCGCCCTCCTCCATGCCCACACCGCGAGCTTGTCGTCTTGGTGCATGCTGGCTGCTGCGTGGCGTCGCCGAGTACGTGAAGGCGTAGTTGTTCATCAACCGGTCCGCCTTCTTCTCCACCACGATCGTGTGCCGCGACGACATGCGCGACCGCAGGTACCCTACGCCGGAGAAGAGCAAGCCGGACCTAAGCATCTTCAGCAATATATCCTAAATCGGACCCCTAATTTGTATTTTTGAAGTGCACGCCACAGTTTTAGAGGTCTAAAATTAGTCTCAACTCTAGCAGCAATTTTTCTCTTGAGCTCCTATACTCATGGGTCCCACACGTCAGCCTCCAATCCATGTTTTTCCTCCCCAACGCCAACGCAGCGCGAGCTCATCGCCTTCTTGGAGCCGCCGCTACGCGCTGGGCTCGACGGTAGCCTGCTCGTGCTCCCGCTCGCCGCGCTGCGCTCCTCTGTCGCCCGCCCGCTCTGGTCACGGCCGGGAGGAGCGGCGGCACGACCGTAGGTGGTGACAACGGCGGCCTGGCCGACCGAGAGGAGCGACGGCGTGGTGGCCGACCAGGAGGAGCAGCTGCGCGGCCGTAGGGTGGCGACGGCGGCGGCCTGGCCAACGGCGAGGAGCAGCGGCCGCTGAGCACCGGCCGTGCCTACGCTGTCGTGTAGGGATCCGCCCGCGCCATGGTCAGATCCGGCCGCCCCACGTGTACTCCGGCCCGCCACTCCTACTCCGGCCGAGAGGAGGCGAGGGCACGGCCGTCGAGGAGGGATGCGAGGGGCGGCGCGCATCGGCCGGAAGGGAGGAGGTGGTGGTGGCGGCGCGCCGAACGAGGAAAGGCGGCGTGGGCGTAGGCGCGGCAGCGTGCATCGGGCATCGGGCGGCGGCCAGTGCTTTCAGCAAAGAGAAAGGGAAGACGGCAAAGAGAAGGGAGGAGAGAGGAAAAGAAAAAAGAAAAATAAAAGAAATCCTATTGGGCCCACACCAGCTAGAGTTTAGGAGGAAGGATGTAAGGATCTTATTTTCAAGGGATTGGAGGAGGGATTTAGAAAGGTAGCTAGTTTAGAAGCCCATGTAGGAGGTCTGCTGGATTTGGATTTTTATCCAAATTCCTAAAATTTAGGATTGAAGGACATTTTAGGGGAATTGCTCGAAGATGCTCTAAAACACCAGCTCGTGCACCACGCCACGCGCCAAGCATCGGGACGCCGCCGTCGTCATGGCATTCTTCTACGTCTCCATGGCCTTCGTATGCCATGCAAGCCTCTCTCTCTCTCTCGACTTGATTGATCGCGGGAGCCTTCAACTATTGTTTTTAGGGCGACACAACAAGGTCTTTTCACTTGGTTTCCATCTCAATCTTCGCTTTAATTTCCAAACTGTTCTTCCGCACAAGAAACAACTCCTCATGGGCCGGAATAACGCTCTGATATAAATTTAGGCCCAATCTCGTTCGACCCAATTCAGAACAAATATGAATTTTTTAAGTTGTAACGAATTTTCTGTATTTACCTCATGAACAGCAATCGACACCTTGAGAGGTTGCGGGCGCTGGGACAACTCAAATTTGCTCGAACCTCTTTTAAGAAATCAAGAAACAAATGGATCATGGATGAACTATGACGAGGTTTACCATGGAAAGGGTATTTCACGGCAAACTGAAATGTGTACGGTAACGAGATTGTGAGACTAAAACTCAAATTACTCCTATAACACTCAACATTTTGGGGTGGGGTTTCTTCGATAAAAACTTATTCAACGATTGGAGGACCCTACAATCATGAGGGCAACTAATGGAGTAGTCAAGCATTGTGTGTTATTTGTACTTAAGTTACTAAAATCTGTATATTTTGTACTAAGGTACTAGCATAGAGTGTCAATTTGCTTCAGTGAGACATGCGCTTGTCTTCAAATGGAACATGTGAGATAAATTAACTTGTTCGTAAACATAAACATACTTTTAATTATTCAAACAAAATTCATTCTCTTGTACTTAGGTTACTAAAAATAGTATTATTTCTGCTAGGTTACTAGCATAGAGTGCCCGAAAGTAACCTAGTATAGGGACATATGCCCCTCACTCTTTAAATAAACTATTGTTGAGCATGGGCTTACACACTAACATTATGTTTAACATATACTAAGGCAATATTATAGCTAATAGCACTATAACTCTTTTTTCCATGTACTTAGGGAAGAAATGAATCAAGATTTTATACGAGATGCGACATCAATACTCAAGTCAGTCACATATCATATGTTATCAAATTGGGGGCACAAACACTAAATTAAGATGAGCTCACTATGAAAAAAAGGATAGAAAATACATTCTCGTGATTCAGAGCTTAATAACTTTTTCCAATGAAGCACTAATATTAAGGTTAACTAAAGCGAAATAAAGAGACTTGAAACTACATATATATCTAATTCACTATTGTGGAAAGAAATCCAACTACGTGGTGAATTTGGGATTTCCAACTGTTCGATAGTTTGTGTGTTGTGTTTCTACCGCTTGATCATCTACGTGCGATATGGTTCAGCTTACCGTTGATTCAAAGCTAGTGCGTCTTGGTTGGATCAACTTCTAGTAGGCTTCACGCACAGTACAACAACACGGGCTTACGTTAGGCCAACGGGTAGGCCCAAAGGGTCATCCTCAGCTCTGGATCAAATCCTGTCTTCCTCTCAATCCCCTCATTCGTCCACATCCACCATCGTGCTGCCTTCTCCTAGCTCGCGAACGCCACCACTTGCATAGTCCTCCCTCCTCCTCGCCTCGTATCCCGACAGGGGAGGGGGAGAAAGCAAGAAACACAGTTGCCGGATGGGCATGCGTCTCCTCATGGGCTGGAATAAAGCTCTTAGATAAATTCGGGCCCAAACCCGTGTGGCGCCCAACTCAGCGTCAATTCTAAAACTGCTTCTTTTCGGCTTCAGGCTTGTCTATACAGCAAAGATACATTCACGTATCTTGTCTATACAACACGATAAAAAAGAAAAAGCAAGATGCATTCACAAAAGTGTTGTCCCAAGAGAAGGTTGAAAATGATCTGCCAATAAAGTCTCACTGAAAAGCATCACTGAATAACGATAGGAGCATCAACAAGTAACAATAATGAACTATTCTATTAACAGCGGCAGAACAAGGTCTGGTTTGTTTGTAGGGGGTGACAAAGCAAGAAACACGGTTGCCGGTTGGGCATGCGTCTCCTCATAGGCTGGAATAAGGCTCTTAGACAAATTCGGGCCCAAACCCCTATGGCGCCTGAAACTTGTAGCGCTTCTGCTTCAGGCTTGTCTATACAGCAAGATACATTCACGTATCTTGTCTATACAACAAGATAAAAAAAAAAAGCAAGATGCATTCACAAAAGTGTTGTCCCAAGAGAAGGTTGAAAATGATCTGCCAATAAAGTCTCACTGAAAAGCATCACTGAATAACGATAGGAGCATCAACAAGTAACAATAATGAACTATTCTATTATCATTTTTCTAGAACAACAGTAACAAGGAACCCAATAAAACGAGGTAAATTTTGTTATCACTTTTCTGCTTTTACTTGTATCTCCAGGAAAGAATCAAGACAGTTTTTGAAGTAGGAAAAGGGATACATATATCGGCAATCAGCAGCCAGAACAAAATCCCAATAAATTCAGTTTATAAGCACTATAACAAGCAAGTCTAAGGCTAATAAGCAGAGAACTAGAGAAGTATACAAAAGACCCAGAACCCAGATTATATGAAAGTGACATGACCTCCTCTATGACTTGAAACCTGCAGACAGCATCAACAAGGCGTCCGCTGCCTCCATCTCCTCAGGGATGGAGCCTTCCGCTGCGTAATTGAGCAGCGTTAGCATGAGCCTCCCATGAACACGGAAAGCCCCAATCTGGACCAAATCACCCTCACGCACGCCACTCCGTGCCAAGAACCTCGTCCACCCTCTCCTGAGGCGGTACGAGATATTGGTGCTGAGCCAGACAAACCCGAGCCTCATATCGTAGGAGCAGCCATGCCGGTCAAGGGCCTCCACCGGCAGGCCAGCATGTGTGTGCACCTCGGCGTACTCAGCTGGTGTGAGCATGCTCCCCAGCGGTGACTGCATCAGCTCCAGAGGTGAGATTTGCAGACGGGCCTGGCTCGAGAGGGAATCGGTCCGAGTAAGAGTCCTGGCAAGAACTGGTATCACGGTGGTCACGCCCAGGTATCGCAGGCCGGAGGCCAAGCTCACGTAAGTCTCGCAGTCAGGCGACGGTTTGCTGCTCGTGATACCAGTTCGCTCATGGATGGGCGCTGCCTGACCAACATTGCAAGCAGCCATCATGGCTGAGTCGCAACGGCTCTTCTTGATCAGCCAGCAGTCCTCGTCGACATCCTCGTGCCGTTCACGCTTCACCATGACATCCAGGCCATAGGGAGTGGCAGGGAATTCGCAAGGCCGGGCCTTTTCCATGGAGCGGCGATCCACTCCTGGCGCGCCCTTGTTGCCATCCTGTTCACGGACGATTGGGGACGATGGCGCAACACCAGATTCTGCAACCACGGGCGGGCGTTGCTTCTTCAACAGCCAGATCACCTTCTCGCTGTAGGCGTCGCGCCGACGCTTCGGCTTCACCGGTTCTTGAATCCGATGAGGACGAGGAAGCGCCGGAGTTGAATCTTGGCGCCGACGCGGACCACCCGAGCGCTCGGAATTCGCTGCCATTTCTTGATTCCCCGCATTCCTCAGGGTTCCGCGTCCAGGCGGCGCCCGTGGGCTGGAGCAAGAGCTGCCGCCGCTCGCAGGCGTGCCCATGGAGGCGACGAGGGAGGAAATGCTCTGTGGAGACGATCAAGGAGAGGGAGGAAATGCCTCGTACGTCGGCTGGGAGGGCTAATTCTTGGGCGAGGTGCGGGAGAAGACGACGCGATTGTGGTGATGGTGAGGCCAAATCTTGCTTTATCGAGCGAGAAGCTGGGGCGGATTGCATCGCCTGCCTCTTCTGCCTCTGGGAGGGGAATCAGCCGTGTGAAAACGGCGGCGGCAGGAGCGGCGGCGGCTGCTTTGATGACGTCATGCCCATCAAAACTAACTAAATCTATTCGTTGCTCGGCCCATCTCTTCGTGGCCCACGAGCCCATTCATCACGGCCCACTAAGGGACTGGAGTGGGTCCCACCCACCAAAGCGGCATCGGCATCGTCGTCGTCGTCGTCGTCAGTGCCAGCCAGCCAAAGAAATTCCCCACTCAAACTCTCTCCTCCCTGGTGGTGCGTCTCGTCTGCAGCCCGAACCCCAGCAGCGCCGGCGACGATGGCTTCCGGCTCCGACGCGGAGCAGGAGCAGAAGCGCGCGGCGGCCGCGGCGTACGACTACGAAGGCGACGCGCGCTGGGCCGACTACTGGTCCAACATCCTCGTGCCGCCTCACCTCGCCTCCCGCCCCGACGTCATCGACCACTACAAGCGCAAGTTCTACCAGCGACACATCGTGAGTAGTGCTGATTACCAAACTGCCCGGCCATAATTAGATTTCGCCTTCCCCTGCTCATGTGTTGCTCGAGTCATCCGCCTAGGTCTGTTACTAGGATCTGACGCCGTTTCTGCTCCAGAGTGCATTTGTATATAGCGTAGTGCACTTCCCTAAGCTTTTCGAGGTTGATGAGGTCCAGTGCTTGTACGCGATGCCCCCTGCGAGCTGCTTTGCTTTATGTAGACTCTATTTGACTGACCCCGAACTGCTCGATGTATTGCTTGCTTGAGTTTGGGCATACTTAGAATACATTTAGTTACTGGTGATCCCGCAAGTGCCATGATTAATACAATTATGTATCCATCACTTCCTTCTACTGCATCTGCCTGCTGCTTAGCTTCTAACCTATGTATCCAGTAGTTCATTCATCTTGATACTGCATCTGCCTGCTGTTCGGCTGACTTGCATCATCCATGTCAAGCTTCTGATTCCATACATGCTTGAAAATTTCATGAGCATGGAATGCGGCATGTTTATTCCTTGTTCTATGTGTTCAAGATGTCAATTCATTGATCGATATAGGTTGCAAAGCAGAAGGCCTAAACTGCCATAAAATTGTGGTAGAAACATTTTTGACTTCCTCTCTTCATTATATAGGATCGTGACCTGGTGGTTGAGCCCATGTCAACTGGTTCCACTCAGCCAAGCAGGCCAGATGTAAGGTCATCATCTTCACCATCCAGCGACAATGTTAGGGCTCGTAATTCAGGTAAAGTGCATACATGATGCTGTCCATCATTTTGTACAGTTCCAAATGTCTTACAAATGAACTGTTCATGTGTAGCACCTAGTTCCAGGACAACCACACCGCAGCCCCCACCAACACAAACAGGGAGGGCTGCAACTCCTTTACAGTTTGATGCAAGGACTATTCATTTCTCCATTAATGCCTGGGTAAGAAAGTACTTCATCGTTTTCCTTTTGGCTTATGATGATGCCCAATTATTTATGCTTAAATACCTGTGGTTTGCTTCTGTTACTCTGATCACCCATGTGAACATGGTATCTCTCTTTTGCTTATCTTACTTTACATGTGCGTTACATACTCAGACTATTCCTTGTAGTTCCAAACTGTTGAATCATCTTTGCTTGTGCTAGTTTACATGTACATGACATACTTGGACTATTATATTTCAGGTACTCGTAGTTGCTGGCCTGGGAATGCTTCCAATTTTACCAAAACACCTTGCAGACAGAGCTTGCAAACTTTCATTGCTGGGAACAGTACTCTCTTCCGCATATTCACTGTACAGCATTTATGGTGTAAGTACCTCACTATCTGGATAGTGAGTAATAATACTTACTCCATGCAATATTTTTTCTTGATGATGCTCTTGGTCTAATTTTATTTTGTGCATAGAAACCACGAGCATGGAACATGCCTGCAATTCAGGGTTGGTTGCAATCTGTACTTGGAACCAAGGATTTTATCCATCTGATGTTCTCACTTATGCTCTTCACTTCTCAGCTGCACTTAAAGAGTAAGTTGTAGTTTTTGCCTTGCAGATTTATGATTCTGAATTTTCTCTCACCTCATTTTCTACTTTCAGATATGCTTATACCATTTCTGACTTTCATTTTGTAACAGTTGCTGCATTACCTGTATTCTGCTGGGCACTTGATCATGTTGCCAGATTCCTAAGGCGCAATTTCGCTCGCTCCTCTTTTTACAGGTATAAGTTCTTGTGCTATTTTCTCTGAGGTTCACGCATTCTCTGCATCATCTGGCAGAATCTTCGTCACTGACCTGTTGTTAATGCTATTTGATGTCTTTTTCAGGAAATACTTGGAAGAACCTTGTCTTTGGGTAGAGACAAATAACACTACACTGAGCCTCCTTAGTTCAAATGCTGAAATTGCATTGGGTTTTCTTCTGATTATATCACTATTCTCGTATGTCAATTCGGGTTTTCATACAATTGTGATATTTTTTTTTTTGTGTGCGTTGTCTCAGAATTTGATCTTGATTCTTGCAGGTGGCGCCGTAGCATAATTCAGACATTCATGTACTGGCAGGTACTCATCAGTCATTGACCTTCTCTTTTATTGCCTGTTATTTCTTTTGTTCACTTTGTAGCCAGAGGATATGAACACTCTTTATTAATTCCTAACCTCTGCCTACAACTCAAGTAGCTGGGCATGTCCACTGATTTACCTTGTTTACTGTGTCACTTTAATGCTAGAATCCCAGATTTGTTGGTCAGCAATTTGTTATCTCTTCAGCTAAAAAGCTGCATCAGGGTTATTAGTTGTTTGTAATCAATTGTCAGCTGTATTATAACTCGTCCTCAAGCAACTTATTTCTAATAACAATCATCAGTCACTACAATTTTGTATGCATTGCTTATCGACGCAACTTTATGTTGAGCAGGTGTTGAAATTGATGTACCATGCTCCTGTGACATCTAACTATCACCAGAGCGCCTGGGCAAAAATTGGCAGGATTGTAAATCCATACATCCACCGCTACACTCCATTCCTCCAGAAACCCATTTCTGCGATCCAAAGATGGTGGTTCAGGTAGAGAAATATATGCGGGAAAGTTATGCCTGCTAAATATTGAGCTGTCCCGATCGTTTCAGACTGTTGCCAAAACAGAGCGTGTTATTGCTTTCTTCTGTAATGCAGCTATAACCCTTTCAGTTAGTGACTTGTACAATATGCTAGTACCTCAATTCTGGAAGATGCTTATCATAACATGAACGGTGTTGTATGCCTGTGAACTCTGAAATGTGCACCTTGATTATGAATCATGAGCAATTCCAGCCTGACTAGATTCTATGCTCTAATCATTTGTTTGCACAATGTTTTTTGTGATGTTTTCGGCATTGTTCGGTGTGTATGTGCTCATATTTGATACGGAAATTGAAACAGTTATTAATGATATTATGTTACGTCGTGCTGCTAGTAATGACCCTCCATGGAGATTGGAGAAAGACCCGAGTCTGTACTGTGAGCCACATAGATTTAAAACAGCCCAAATATTCCGCATAACTCACTTAGGTTTGTGTTTATAGTTACCAAAATTGAAACAGTCTAAACATTCCCCCAGAACTCACATTTATCCGCCGATTCCACGGAACCGGATGGCAAAAAGAAATATGTTGCTGCCCAGGATCGAACTGGAGACCTTCAGTGTGTAAGACTGACGTGATAACCACTACACCACAGCAACTTGGTTGTACGTTCACTAACAATTATTTTATATAAAAGTTTCCGTATGTAAATAATATCCAGGGAGAGGAGAAAAGATCCCAACTCGTTGTCAGCCCAAGGTCTTTCTGCCCAGCCAAGAACGGGGATAGAACAAGCGGCCAAGTACAGCCGAGAACGAGAGCAGGTCCATTCAAGAACGGGGCCAAATCCAGCCAAGAATTAGATAGAGCGCGCATGCGCTTTACTGGTGGCAGTTCGGCCCCAATTCTCTTCTCTATCCATCCCGCCAGGCTCTCCTTCCCGCTCCAGCCGGCCCTCCATCCGCCATTGCTGGGCAGGAGCTGTATGAGTCTGCAGATGATGCACGGCAGGCCCTGCGCCTCTCGCTGCTCCTCGCCCTCGTCGTGTTCATCGTCGTGGATGATGCAAGCTCAGCCTCCGAAGCAATCACACAATCCACGTGAGTGCTTGGATGATTTTCTGCCACTAATTTACTTGTGTCATGATACTTTGCAGATCCGTCTTAGATTTTAACCAGAATTTTTCTTATTCTTGCACTTTGTAAGTCACACGTGCTTTATTCAAAAACTAGTTTGTATGCTTACTACCAAAACATATTAGGACCATGATCAAATGTATCACTTTTGTGCTGCTTGCTACAGTGAGTGGAAGGTCAGTTCCTTCTGAGTCCCTTGCAGCACTGGCGCTGCATCTCTTGCTCAAACGTCACGGATGCCGTAGAGGGAACACCCTGATGAGAACTCCTGCTTCTTCATCAGGCTTGCTTCAAATCACAGAGAACAAGTCAAACAGCATGACAAAAACGAAGGTGCTCATTGCCGATACACAACATTGTTCTTGCGTGTTCCTAGTGGAAATACTTACGGTGCAAATTTCAGGTTAGTGCAGAGAGAAGAGCCCTTGACGATGCTCTGGACAGAAATAAGCAGCTTGATAGGCTAAACAAAGAGATGTCGTATTGGGTGGATATAGGTTACACCAACAGCAATTTGCAGCACAGCTTGTTGATTCAAAACCTTGACGAGTTGGAGACTAGTCTGGTCGATAAGGAATTGGTAACACTGGAAAGAGATATCCTTGTACATATCGAACAGCTTGGAGCTCTGGAATGGTTCAGTGAGTCGATGTCCATGGCAACCTTGGACACCCTAACCTCACACGAATCAGACTGTGCACTACTCGACCAGATTTTAGCGTTTGATCCAGAGACTCATCCGACGGAGGCGGATGAAACTGAAGTAATTGTTCGAAGTGGCAAGAGTCAAGAGAGGAAACTGAAAAGAATGAGGGCAACAGAAAAGGCATCTGGGGTCTCAGTGAAAGTATCTAAACGAAAACCAAGAAAATCACGCAAGTCCACTAGTAGCCAATTTATATCTGATTGGAAGAATTACCCGGGCCAAAGAAGGAGCATTGTGCGAGAACAGTCGGCATTGTTAGTGACCATCAAGGTATCTTCCTTTTTGCCCGGCCTGCTACTATTCATTTTCTGAAGTCATTGCACCGAATCAAACCAGGATATATATTTTTTTTTCAATTACTGGTTCATGTGCAGGACTGTGCAAACCTTCAGAAAATTAGAGAGAACATGGTAAAGGAGGGGCAGGAGGTTAGCTACCAAAGGTGGGCAGAGGCAGCTGGAGTTGATGAAGCAACACTGAAGAGCAGGCTGCAAGCAGGTTACTGCTGCCGAGAGAGGTTGCTGGTGACCACAGAATGGCTAGTCAAGTACATTGCACGATCGTACACAGGAATGGGAACAGCTTTCGATGATCTACTTCAGGTTGCAACATTGTACATTACTACTGAAGCATCCTTCACATTGTTCATTGCCTGACTGACTGACTGACTGACTGAATATACAGGCTGGGAAAATGGGCGTCCTTGATGGTGCCGAGAAGTTCGACAGCCAAAAGGGGTGCAAATTCTCCACGTATATAAAGTACTGGATCCGGAAAGGGATGCTAGCTCTCCTGCAAGAAAATTCGGGAGTGACCCTGCTGCCTGTATGTACACATGCATCTGAAATCCTTTTTATTTTTGACATGCGCACGTGAACGTGATCATGTTTGCTGATGAAGTGAATCGGTACAGGCAAGAATGGAAAGCATCATCCGTAAGGTGAAGGAGGCGCGGCGTGCAATCCGGCACAGCGCAGGGAGGAACCCTTCAGATTCAGAGGTGGCCACCATGGTTGGCGTGTCAGTGGCCAATGTCCGGTTGGCGCGTAAGTGCTCGCGGAGAATTGTTTCCCTCTACACGGAGATTGGACCTGGACAGAGCTCAAATTTCGCGGTACATTTCTTGTTTATCCACTCCACTCAGAAAATACTAATCTTCATTCAGCGACCTCATCATCAATATAGTAATGCCGTACAAACAGGAGGTGATTCCAGACAAATCTGTGGAGGCCCCAGACGAGGCCATCTTCCGGAGCCAGCTGAGGGAGAGGCTGCTGCAGGTTTTGGATAGGCTTCCGGATCGAGAAGGCCATGTGCTGAGGCTCCGGCACGGCCTGGAAGACGGCAAGTGCAGGTCGCTGGAGCACATTGGCGGCATCTACAGCGTGTCCAAGGAGTGGATCAGGAAGATCGAGAAGTCAGCCATGGCCAAGCTCAGGAACGAGGACGTGCGTCGCCAACTGGACGACTTCTATCGGTTTTGAAAGGTTTCGTTCGGGGCAAAATGTCATGGCAATTGGCACCATGTATAGCTTCCTGAAGATTTGGGGGAGAAATGGATAGTAGCATCATATACATAGAAGCTGTATATATCTCATGAAACCGTTTTACAATACTATAATGACGCTTCATCTTCATCTTCATCCTAGAGTAGAGCGTGCAGTTGTGGCAGCAGTAGACTTTGTGCGACTCCTGTATGGCTGAAGAACATTCTTCCCCATTCCGATAATAAAGGTAAAATCATAGGATCAAAACTCAAGCGGTGTCGTGGTGTAGTTGGTTATCACGTCAGTCTAACACACTGAAGGTCTCCGGTTCGAGTCCAGGCGACGCCATTTTTACTTTTTAACTATCGCCAATTCACCCCGACCATTGGCTTGACAGTTTTCTTTTATTTTGTTTCTTGCGTAAATCTTTCAGTTTTTATTCCCACAACCCTGGCTGTTGCCACAGTGATTGGTTGGCAGCGATCACCGTCGGCCGCCTCCAATTCCAAGGCACACTGCCGGCCGGCGTTGAGCCACCCGCTGGCATTTCTTTGACGATAATGAAGGAGGATGCGGATGTGTCGATGCGTCACCGGGGCCTGTGTGGCCGTCGATATCATGTGGCTGTGGAATCCTCACTAGTCAAAATACCTAAAAGCGTTGATTTGATTAATTAAGCTCCTTTTGGCAACTAGGCACACATCAGCGCTGGCCCTATCCACTAAAACAAAGTAAAGACCGGAAGACAGTGATATCACTGTCGCTCAAAAGGTTTCTTGCAGCTCCAGATCTTGTCTGTGTTACTAGTACGGTAGCGTTTGGATCAAGTGACTAAAAGCAAAAGTGACTAAAAGGGGTGACTAAATTTTAGTCACCCTTGTTTGGGTTCATGTGACTAAAAATGACTAAACTTAAATAAATAAGTTATAAAAAGACTAAAATACCCCTAATTGACTCATATGAATTGTAAACACAATAATAGTGCATATTCCATACATTGTTCATGAGAATACAACATTATTTGTTACAAACACATCTCAAACTATGATCTAGCAAACAAACCATTGGCTATCCAATCTCGAAACCGATTCATATCTTGGTCTTCATCCACAAAACGAGTACTACTTCCATTTCGCTTCACAAGCATGTGCACCCTCTTCAACTACTGGAACGTAGTTTTCATCAAGATCACACATATCAAATTCCTCATCCGCCATAGCACTATCTCTAATAAAATTATGAAGTGCCATGCATGCGATAATTATTTTGCTTTGCTTGTGCATCGGATAACTTGGCAAATGCTTTAAAATCCTCCACTTATTCTTCAACACCACAAAAGACCGCTCGATAACATTACGAAGTGAAGAATGTGCGTAATTGAAGACCTCTTTTTTACCTCTTGGCATTGGTCCTTGATTAAACTCAGCAAGATGATACTTTGTACCCCTATATGGTGAAAGATAACCCGGGCGGTTTGGGTACCCGAGTCGACAAGATAAAATTTGCCTACACAACCAATTTTTAACTTAGTCAATTCCACTGAAAGTATGATACATAATGCAATGTATTACGAACTACGTGCACAATAAAATGTTGCAGCATATCAATACCTGGAGGTGGATGTGGAAACTTGTCACCGTACTTGTCAATTGCATCCTTGAACACCCTCATGTCATGAACCGAGCCGGAGCCACCCAGCAACCACAAATGTAAATCTCATATCAAAGTCACATACCGCTAACACATTCCGAGTGGTGTAGCCCTTTCTTCCCGTATGTTGCACTACCTGATTCACTGGCACCTCAACAGGTATGTGTGTACCATCTATTGTCCCAATGCAATTGTCAAAGTATGGAGAAAACCGGGCAGATTGCAACCTTGGATGCACTCGTCCTAAATTTAGGGTCCATCGGCCTAATAATATGAGCAGCAAGTTTGTCCACACTACGCAATACTTTGTAAAACTTCCTACTACATGTTTCTTTAGACCTACTGAATCGATCCTCGGCTTGCCTCATACTCCGAGGACAACCACACATCCACAAAAAAGGGCTAATGCCTCCAGAGAAGACATCTTCTTCGTTGATTTCAACCCATATGATCGAACAAGCACATTATGCAGCAGATGAAACACATTCCTATGCATTCTAAAATTTTGGTAGCAATATGTTGTACTGGCTAGACTCTGCATAACCCATTGGTAGCCGGATAGGGTGGGTACTCTGTAATCAGATTTATTCCAATACTTTTCGTAGTGATACATACCCATAACGGCGGCCGCCGCCGCTATCTCGCATCCTCCTCTTGCGTCTCCCTCTTACATAGTCTTGAATCCATTCGGCCTCTTCCATATCTTGCTTCCTGTGGAAACAAAAAAAAATTGGTCACATTAGCTCAAAATCTTGTAAGTCAATCCAAAACAAAACAGCAAATAATGATCTACTTCACAATATCACATGTGGCACTGGATCCGATCACAATAAACACAGCTAAGCGCAACATAATAATTGATTCACATTACATTACACACAGCTAGTAAACTGATAGGGTCCACATCACATATTAATATGGTTCACAGCACTAGCACAATACGGGGGTTCACAACAATACATAGCTAATTAATCTAAATGATTCCAGCACTCCAGTCCCTGCTGCATTTTCGCAACCATGCCATCCTGCCAGCATTTGTGGTCAACTTAAGAAACACAGTGCGGTGATATTTTTTTGCAAACAACATAGTAGCAACATAGAACTCTTCCGTCTCTTCGGTTGCACCACAATCTTTCACCAGCTGCATACATCTCTCTATTTCCTCCTCCACTTGCTGCTCCTCCAATTTTTTTGCTTCTAGCTTACGCTTCGTAATGTGGTCTTGTATCTGTTTTGCAACATCAACGTCTTTGTTGTTCGCAGCTTGAATGGTGTCTATCAATCCTTTCATGCACTTGACCATTGGACTCTTATGCTTCTTGGGTGGACTTGTGGCTGTATCTCGTTGTGCTACTCTTCCTCTTTCTACTGCTGCTACTAGAGGGGCTCTTGTGTGTGGAGTCCTCTTCATCATGATCATCTTCCTCATCATCATCGCTTCTTGTATCCCCAAGAATACAAGAAGACCTTCCATCAACTGTTGTGCTATGAAACATCTCAGCCAGTTGATCAAGGTAAGTAGGCATGAACCTTCTAAACTTCTTGCACTCCGAGTACTTTTTACTGAAATATTGTAATGCAACAACATTTTACTATCAGCCGGATACACAAATTAATCGCTACCATATGAACAAACTAATATTTATTTACTACCTTTGTGTGTTTCTCCCACCATTCATCATCAGCTATGATAGCGCCATTTTCAGTTCGTCCAAGTCCTGTTTCTCCATTGGCCCATTTCAGCCACTGGTACATAGTCTTGAATTGGGAGAATCTATTCTTGAATTGCTTTGGTTCATGCCAGAGGTTAGTGCGTTCAAAATATTTTTGTGCTATCACCTTGTACGCAATATTTTTCATTTGCCCGTTCGGACAATTCCCTGCTCTTATTTGCTCCAACGCAAGGTCACAGAATAGGTGTGTGTTTTCTTCGTTCCAATTAGCTTTATCATACTTGGTCTAGTAACAAAAAAAGATGACTGATTAATTGATTGCACCTATCACATGATCTAGCATTTGCTGTAGTTGTACACTCCACATTTACATGCTATATACACACCTATGAATTCAGAACTTTAATCAATGAGAAATTTTATTCAACATTTATTTATACACCTATAATCCAATTTCATTTAAGAATGCAAAATTTCACACAATGAAGTCAAGGGATCTGATGAAAAAGAATAGAAAGAATTGAAAATCTGACATACACCACTTGGCCATGAAGATTGATGGTTTTATCCAGCGAGCAGTAGAAGTGCAAAACACAAGAACAAAAAATCTTGCTAGACTGCTGTTTGTAACGAAAGTCTCAATTTTTTCAATAATTTCAGGACCCACATCCTTAATGATGATGCAAAATAAAATATCGGTGATTCTCGGTCACCCACATCCTAAAATGAGGGATCTGTTTGATAATATTGACCTTATTGTTTCATCACGTGGTCAGCTGTAATTGTGGCAGATATTGAACATTTTTTATAGTCCTATTGTATTCTTCAGCTATACTCATAGTAATCTCTTCATTACATGTATGTTTCAATTAATCGGCGCGCTGCTTTACACTAGTTATATCAATAACAGTAATGCATGAACAATCTGATTGTATACAATGCGACAAATGCGTTATGAAGAGAAAGATGAGAATGACCGATACCGGGTGATTGTCATCATCCAAGACATTATTATGCTCGCCGTAGTCCTCTGCCAACAACGACATGTTCACCGGAGATGACGATGCACGGCCTTGGACAGGCATGAGCCTTCCACGACCACCGGCACCGACGCTAGGCTGCGGGGAAGAGGGAACAGCAGCCTTTGCTCCGCTGGATGCCGCTGCAATGTTTACCGTCCTAGGGTGACGAAGTCCTCCTCGGGTAGGCTGTCGTCCACGGCAACCTGCTGTGGCAGCACCGGCACTCCGCCGAGGAGGCTGGAACGCTGCATGGAACGCTCTGCCGCTGCCGCCACTAGTGGCACCCGTAGCAAGAGGTGCACCTCCATCCGATTGCAGCAATCGAGAGTACGAGTCAAGATGTGGATATGTATCACCTTGAGAGTTGAGATCAAGATTCTCCATTGCGGATGTTGGATACCAAGGCGGCTGCGAATAGCCACCGAGTGCTGAGTCCTCATTGGAATGAGGGAACCGGGAAACCGGGGAGGAAGATGTCCCCTGAGTGAAAAAATCGTGGAACCCGTCGCCTTGGCGATCCATGGGGCTAGCCGAAGAAATCGGCGTCGGGGTGTGCTTGGATCTCGGCTGGCCTTCAGGTGGTGGCCGCCGGGGTGTCCTATATTGGTACCGGGTCACGGCACCGCTGCGGTCGCAGCGTCCGGAGCAGCAGCCCCGGGGACGCGGCGTCGGGACCTCCTGCGGGCGGCGTCCGGATGGCAGCCCTGCGGGTCCCGGCGTCGGGAGCTCTCGCGGATCCCGGCGTCGAGAACGGCGGGCGACGCGACCGGTGGCGTCGGGAGCTGCTTGCGGGTGGTGGCGTCGAGAGCTCCCGCGGCGGCCTCGCGGGTGGAGGCGTCACATCCGGCGAGCGACGGAAGCCGATGCCAACGCCGGGACGTCCGCATCTGCGGCGGCGCCGCGGCTACACATGGCGGCGGGATCCGGGCGCCGGCGGCACGCGGAGCGCGGCGACTCGCCGCCGGCGGCGCGAGCGCCGGGATCCGGATCGCGGCGCCGCGTCTGCGGGGGCCGACGACCTTGCTAGGCGGCTCTGCGGGTGCTCGCGGGATGCGGGCCGCCGGTGGCGAACGGGGCACGGCGGCTCGGCGGCGTAGGGAGCCCGAGGAGGAACGGAGCGCGGACGGGGAAGGAGGCGTGACAGGTTTCGCGAAGAAGACAGGGGCAAACGAGGAAATTGTACGCATTAGTCACTTTTAGCTTCGGGAGCGCGTCTAGCCGGACTAAAACACTTTAGTCTGATTTTAGTCAGCTCGTTTGGATCTTTAGACACCAAACTGACTAATTTTAGTCACTTCGGGTTTTCGTCCCAGGAACCAAACGGGTCCTACATGATGGTACAACAGTACCTTGGCCTGCCTATGTGGGAGATGAGATTGCATGGACAGGAAATGCCTGAATAATGATCCTTGACAGGATCACATTCCTTGTGTTACGTGGCCTTTCATCCTATCCCATTTTCTTCAGCAGATCAAGGCATGTCTATAGACGAACCACTTGTGGGAGCAACAAACAAATCTCAAGATCTTTCCTGCGTCCGGGACACGTCATTGGCAGTTTTGGTCTGAAAAGCACACTCACGCTTGACTATCTTGAGGAAAGGCGTATACGACATGTTGAGACTAGAATAGTACTATTTTGATTTGCTCGAGTTTCTGGATAAAGACAAGATTATTTCTTAGTTACAGCACACTTGCCGTATTTAACACTGATGACGACGGAAATAGTACAGATTGACGAGAGAGAGGGATGGCTAGGTTCCGATGGACAGGGACATGCCGAGCTCCAGGCTCACCGGCGAACAGTGATATCCATGATGAGCTTGCTTGGATGCCACTGGAGGAGGAACAATGGCCGTCGATTCCTTCCATGGCGCATGGCACGATGGCGATGTCCTCGGAGCTGCAGAGGTGTCCTCCTCCTCCTCCTTGCAGACACAATGATCAGAGACAGCATTCCCGCAATCCTGCACCGGGTGTCCATTCAAACAACGCAGACAGAAATTCAGACTAGGTTCTGAAAAATTAAGACGACGAAGCCGAGGGCGATTTCAAATTCGATCACTACAGTACTATTGTGTATGAACAGTGAAGTGCCGTCAGAAATAATTCAGAGCTGGGCAAAGACTTGGTACCATGTCAAAGAGGCTGGTGCGGCGCTTGGTGCTCTTCTTCCCGGCGCTGTTCTGCTGCCTGAGGAAGAACTTCTGCGCGTGGCTGGCGACCTGGGTGGGCGTCCTGGTGGTGACGAAGCCCCGGGAGATGCCTCGCCAGTCTCCCCTGCCGAGCTTCTCCAGCCCCGCCAGGAACAGCCTGTGCTCCTCCTCGCTCCACGGAACGCCTTTCTTCCTCTCATCCATGGACGCCACCACAGCGGAATAAGACGGAGAGCCCTCCGTGCTGTAGCTCTTGCGCAGCTGCGACGCCGGCGAGCTGAGCTGCACCCCGAAGAGCCTCAGCCCACCGCGTTCTCCCTGCCACCCGGCGGCGGCTGTCGAGCTCCTTGTTGCATTCATAATCCCCAAGAATGGTCTTGTTGCAATTCTCCCAAAAAAGGAAGGCTATCCCATTTTCTCAACAGGACCGTACCATTCACAGCCGCTGCACATATACACCGACGAGCATGAGCAGGCTAAGATGACAATAATTGGATCGGTCATTTTCATGCTCCTTTCTCTTCTCTGGTGACCGTAGCGTCACTGCACTAATCCAACATACTAGCTAGTTGAATTAATCTTATTAGCATTATTAGCCTGCACTTTCACCGCTCTCTGTATCTTCGAGCCTGCTAGAAAAGCAAAAGATTTGAGCCAGTGCGTGACGGGGACATGCATTACACATGACTCGATTCACTGTTCTTGATTACTACTAGTATTGTTTAGCAAATAATTGCGGCACTGTTTTTGTTTAGGTCCAGGGCCCCTCTGCTGCCGCTTTGCTTCAACTAGCCTCAAGAGTTCGGACAGCTACCTATTTGGTCACTACTTAGTTAAAGTGCTAATCTTTGATCCGCTGAACTCTGGGATGAATCTGATGTCAGCTATAGTACATCATTGGTCTTACAGAGTTATATGTAATCCAAATAATCACCCGTCCAAAACAACTTCTGGTAACCCGAGGGTTTATTAATAAAGAAGAAAAAGTTACGGCTGACAACCAACACCTGAGTCAATTACATCAGTTATTGGGCTCAATTGAACTCACCCACTCAGAAAGCTTAACTTTCAGCCCAAGCCCTTTGAATCAAGCGGAAGCCCAGCTGCAATCTCGGCGGCTATTAAAACAATTTTTATGTGACAAAAATTCCCTCGGCTTCCAGCAAAGGAGCTCCTAGCTTGGGTTAGAGCATCTTCAAAAGCTCTCCGAAAAATTAGTCCACTAAAACACGTTTTTAATAGCACTTAAAAAATTGTTAGGGGTAATTTTTCTTCCCTCCTCCAACAGTCACCCTTAAAAAATGGTCAAAAATACTTTTGACTGGGCCACTTTTGACTGGGCCACGTCAGTGGCCTTGTTCGGCTGGCCTACAAGCCAGCATAAGCTGGCTTCTACTTGTTGCTATAAGCCAAGCAAAACCTACATCTTGTACAAGTAGAACACCAGCATAAGCCAGCTTATACTGGCTTGTAGGCCAGCCAAACAAGCCGAGTATCATCTAAGCCACAACAACATAATTGCCTCCCCAGGAACAAAGACAAGTTGCGTTCATCACTGAAAGTGTCAGTCGATGCATTCATAACGAATCAGCTCCCAAGCAACCAGATTGATACACAAATTAGGAGCTCAGTGCCACTATTAACGATTCAACGCACTCTACTTACTTCCGCTACTGTACACACGACTTCAATAGAAAAACGCATCATTGTCCAAGTAAAGAAGACCAAGATGAGGAGGGTAGGATGCACACACAAACAAACATAACACTATACTACACAAAAAAAACGATGCTTAGTATCTGTGAGACGAGCTCTGCTTGTCCTGATCCCAGGCACTTCTCGTTGTCGTCTCGTAACAGTGCTTTCCTCGATCGAAATGCTGCGAATCATGTTCAGCCGGACTACTGAGTCGATCGTTTGTTAGCAGACGCCAGCTCCTGCTACCAGCATCACTGCTCGGAGTAGAAACGCCGCCGGCATCCACAACCATGTCGCCCTCTAGTATGCGGAGAACCTTCAAAGGATTGTGAAACAAAAAGGTTAGGCAAACACAAAGTACTCAAGATTGTAACAGTACTGAAGGTTGTGGAAAAATGACTGACATGGGACATGCGTGGCCTTGAATGAGGGTCACGCCTGATGCACAGGTTTGCTGCGTGCAGCATGCAGTACACCTCATTTTCGGAGAAGTTTCGTCCTAGGCGTGGGTCCATGAGATCGCCAATTGCATAATCTTCCAACAAAGGCCGAGCCTGTTACGCATATGTATAAGATCAGGATCATAAGATGTAGCATCAATGGTTGAATAATACGAAAGGACTTATATATTCTGGTTTCAGTTTGCATTGACAGCTAATGAACAAGTAGAAAACCAGTAGTCAGTCTCAATATAATTAATGGCTATGAATATTCTTCAGTAGCTAATTAGCCATACCACTCACTACAATGGTGGTTCTAATCATTATATTAACCAGGAAACTGGAATTCAGTTCATCTAAAATAGTGCATAAACTCACCCATTCAGTTAGGAATTGCTGGCCCTTCGGTCTGTTAATGTCAACAGCCTTTCGTCCAGTTACAAGTTCAACTAACACAACCCCAAATGAGTAGACATCAGCCTTCTCTGTTATTTGCCCACTTTGTGCATATTCAGGTGCCAGATAACTGCAAATAATTAAAACGAAGCTCAGTTGCAGAATTCAAGTCGCCTGACCAAGTATAACAAAATGTATAGCTGGAGAAATTACCCAAATGTCCCGATGACCCTTGTTTCGACACCCATATCTCCATCAGGTTGCCATCTAGCCAAGCCAAAATCTCCAACCTGTCATGAATTATGAAGACACTTAGTCAGAAGGCTTACAGTAATGCCAACCGGGATGACACAAAGTATGATTGCTTGATGAAACTGTACTCCACGAACACTGAAAAGGGGGTAAGCTAATCAATGAAAGTCAGATGCTTGTTTAGGATGCAGCTAAATGCAGATATTCACATACAGCATAATCTAGAGTTATGGACTAGTACTAATAATGTTTACTGACTTATTGTCTAGTTGCAAAAGTTAAAATCAAAGCAATGAAAATGGCAATGAATTCAATATATTGTCATAGCGATGGCGACCATACCAGTGGTTCGTAATCATGTGTGACAAGGATATTGTTTGGTCTCATATCACGGTGGATTATGCAGCCAACCCTGCATTCTTCGTGGAGGTATCGCAGTCCTCGTGCAGCTCCAACTGCAATCTTTTGCCTGGCAGCCCACTCTAAAGTTTCATTGTTACGACCTAAAAGCAGTGCAGAAAATAATTGAGAAAGTATATAGCTGAAGAAATGTTCACATCTTCAGGCCCAGCGTGACCATGAAAATTGAGTTAACTGTCATCTAGAGTATTTGGAATTGGACAACACTTACCATAAAGGTGTGAATCCAGTGATCCATTGCAGATGTACTCGTAAACTAGTAGACGCCTTTTATCTTCAACACAAAAGCCAATCAGCATTACAACATTACGGTGCTGAGCACAACTCAGAACCTCCACCTCTGAACAAAACTCGACATCGCCTTGGGAGCTAGCAAGTTTATGCTGCTTGACAGCGATTGCTTGACCATCAGGTAGGACACCTCTGTGAACAGACCCATAGCCGCCTTCAGCGAGGAAATTTGCTTGTGAGAAACCACCAGTTGCAAGTTCCAGTTCTGCATAGCTGAACCATCGAGGAGGTTTACCAAATACAGGCGTTTTATGCTGACATATTGAGCACAACGGTGGCGGTCCAGGAGGCGCACTCCTCGACAACGAGATAACATCTCTAACATTTCCTCTGAAGTTCAAGTCAGACCTGCTTCTGATTGCACTAATCTCAGTCAAAAGATCCAGTTTGGAGATCTTCTCGAGCAAAGCATCTGCTGTAGGAGTCCTTCTAGGGCGGCTTGCCACAAGTCTGGATGGTGCAGATTCCTCCAAAATGTCAGCCATCCATTGCTGAAGTGATGAGGCTGCTGGAGGAGCTGAAGTTTCACTGTCAGAGTCAGATACGTTGACATCTGAATGCTGGGTGTTATCCTTGGCAGCCTCCTTCTTGAGAGAGCCGTTCGTTTCTGAAGCAGAAAACGGAGATGTGGCAGGATCGGAGCTCGAGACAGATGAGGCTCCAACATCCGTACTTTCAAATGCTGTTTCTGACTCCGGGCTGCTGCTTGGTGTCGCAGGTCCTCGAGTTGAACTTACACCAACAGTTTTTTCCCCAACCGGAGCACTTGTTGAGTCAGGTGGTAGTACCTGTAGAGTTGATGATTTTGACTGCTTCTCAGGCGATCCAGCCAGATTAAGCCGAAGAACTTTGGGCTGTGAGCGCTTCATAACAACGATATTGCACTGCAGCTCCTCCATGCAACGCTTCTCCTCGAGCTTCATTTCCCTGAGCAGGACGCCACGGTGTAACAGTAAGAAAAGGGGCTACTGACATTGTCGAAAATAAAGGGGAAAAAAGGTTTTATGTCACATTACTTGTCTAGCACAACCCAGCTTGCTTGTGCTCGCTTCGATTCAGTGGCCACACAACCTGAAGGTGATCCCGATAGAACCTTCACCTTCACAGTGATCTGCAGAACAAGTGGCGAATATAAAATCCAGCTGACTGGATGGACAATCAATTGACAGAGAGAAAAAAAACTAGAGATGTGGTATTATCCAAACCTTTCTGGGATCATATACTACATCACGAAGTTTCTGCATCATCTGAGCACAGAGCTCGGAGACATCCGACGTCTGATTGAGTACTGCTCTGTGGCCACTCGCACAGCTCCCCGCGAAGAATGGAAATCCCCAGAACTTCCTCCTATTGTTACCTTTGTAATTATAAAAAAAGAGACGATAAGATGAGAAGAACTGTAGGTATGCAGGTGCAAATTTTTTTTTAACAGTGGGTGAAAAAGAAAGATTTTTACAGTGTGTGCAAAAGAAAGGTTGGAAGCAGCAGATGAATTACGAAGTGAGTGATACCTGAGGCATGGTGTGGCGGGTTGATGGCGAGCAGCAGGATGGTGTCGCCGTGCTGCACGACGTGCGTGAGCGCCCAGACGACGGCCGTCTTGGAGATCTCCCTGGCGGCGGCGCGCACGGCCACCACCACCACCGCCTCCGTTCCCCGCATCGGCTGTGGCTGCAGCTCCTTCATCTCAACGGGTGGTGCAGTGCAGAGAAACAAATGCCCGGAGGAGATGAAGCCAGGGTCCCCTCTGCTACTGAAACGAGCAGGAATCGCTGCTGCGAGTTGCACAAGACCCAAGCCCAAGCGATAGCGACGCGGGGAAGGAGATGGGGAAATGGCCACGCTCCACAGTCGTCGCAGTCGCCAAGGGTCCCTAGCTCTTGGAAATTTGAAAAACCAGATAACCTGGCAGTCGCAGAGGATGAAAGAGAGTTGACCACTCGCTCAACTCAACGATGACATCGAATTCAGGAGTGGTTCGGAAGGAGATTTGGATATGGAGGAAAAACACAAAAAATGCATTTAAACTGGATGGCCCGTTGTGTATGGGTGGCCTCCGAGCTCACCTCACGCCTGCTACAGGCATTACTGCGGATCGCCGTCGAACGATTCCGCTTCTGCCCCTCGGAGAGGCTCTACTATTCACATCTCTGCCACTGCTACTGTACATTGCCGACGTGTCGCGAGATCAGAGGAGTCTGTCCTCGGGTCGTCTGGGCCCACTTGGCAGGGGCCATCCTCAGTGCGTACAGTAGTAAGGAGTACTTGTACTGAGATAGGAGAAGCTGCTGACTGACGCGTCGTGGTCCACCATGTGTACCGTTTCACTGGACACAAAATTTGGTGACTCCCCAAATTTTACAAGAATGGCATTGTTAAATACTCCTATGTTGTAAGTAAACATGTTGGTGAACTGTGAAAAGTAGCACTGCTAGTAGATGCCGAGCACAAGAATCTCGTTGCCGGACTGTAGCTGGTTGCAAATGATGAAACAACAAACGACACCGGAAATATAAGAAGAGGAGACAGCGGATATCAATCGAATCTGTGAATCAGGGCTGCTTTTTTCTGAAATCAGCCACAAGCTGCCAGCGCACGCGAGCAGCTCTGTGTGGGGTTGCTCTTTCTTTGGCAGAGAGCAGTGACTTGCTCTGTTCCTCTGAACGCCGGCTGCAGTCTCCTGTTCCAATTCCAACGAGTCGAGATGCACGCTGTTCATATGAGCTCGAATTCCGCAGGAGTTTATTTGTTTGAAAAAAACACAAAAAAGGCAGCCACTGAATTCGATGCTTGGGGGCGCGGAGATCAAGGTGCGTGGCGGGCGGGCAGCTTTGAATTCTCGCTCCGACTGACCACCACACCAACCAAGGAGAAGGGCTTTCCGTTTAATCATGGCCTCCTTTATTGCCTCCACCTCGGACGCTGCGTCGCTTCTCACCGCCCAACCGTACCACCCATGCATGTTTTCAAATGTCACCTGCAGCGTATACGACTCCTTGTGCTCGAAATGTCAAAACTCTATTGTTTCGGTACTTTGGCTCTGTTCGTTTTCCTCACTCTAAAATTTATACGTTATCATTAATAGAATTTTACTATTTATGAATATTTAGATCAAGTTTAATTTCAAAACCCATTTTAAAGATTGATGCTAATTTTCGAGATGAATCTAATGAAGCTTAATTAATCTATGTTTTATTAAAGATGTTGCTACTGTAGCATCGTCTTCTAATCACGACTTAATTAACCTCATTAGATTCGATCTCGTGAATTAGTCTAGCAATCTGTAATTTATTTTATAATTAAATTTTATTTAAATATTCATAAATATTAAGATTCTCTTTAATATGACGATCTATAAAGTTTAGACTAGAAGCGAACACACTTGCTGCATACTACTAGCTCAAGTGTATACAATGTCTCGTCCAAGCTGGTGATGCTTGATCCATCATCTCTGCGCTGTTCAAAGTTCAAGCAAGGCAGAAGGCACCGAATAATTGGTGGATCGGCAAGACAATTTGCATGCATGGCAAACCATGAATCGAGCGTCAGTCGAAAGCAATCCTGCCCTGCCCGTTTTAAATGATCAACACCCAACTGCGGTCCTTGACTGCAAAGCTGTTCCTCGGTCCAAACCCAACACAGGCCATGAATTATTTTTGTAGCCATGCCATTTGCCACCGTGTACTAGTACTGCTACGGGATCTCCACTCACAACTGATTGATCTCTTCTTGTGCAACTTGTCGGGCTAGTTTACTCTTCTTGGGTCCATGGTCATGTAGTAAGCATGCATGTAAATTCAGGAAAATGCAATCTTGCACGAGCAAAATAGGTGCTGCATCCCTCATTGGCAGCTCCACTGTTCAAATTAAAGATGGAGATGCTGATTTGGATTAGCTTTAATTTGGAAACGGAGCTGCATCAGAGTGTGCTTCTGCTGCTGATGGTGCTTTTTACCTTTTTCAACGCCGAGCGAGAGAGGTAGGCAGGCCAAAGATATTCTGCTCCAAGTTCGGTATCAGGGCCCTTTTTCTCTCTGAAAAAAAAAGACAAAAGTAGCATGCAAATTAACCAATGATCCGAGACGATGCTATGCAGAGGAAGCTAGGATACGAAGCTGGTGGTGGCCATTTTTACTGCAGCACGTGTATATAGCTGACGCCTCAGGCAGTAGGAGGCACTGTGCCCATCATAAACTGCTTATCATGCATGATGAAGTTGTAGACACCCAACCCAACGATATAATCTGCTTCAGTCAATTACAAAAACGAAATAAGGTGCTGAATCCTTGTACCCACCGGTCTAACTGATGAAAGGAACCATGTACTTATGATAGGGGACCTTACCTTAACTGCGATCGAGCCCGGCCATGCTTCCCGGGCGCTGCAAAAATCTCAATCGCCTCCTGGCAGTTTGAGGACTTGCTTCGCTTGCATCACATGGATATATGGAGATACGGAGAAACGGGACCATTGAACCGAGACGAGCAGAGCTAAAGTGAACAACAAACGGTTCATGTCAGGTGTTCATCAGTTTCAGTTGCATGTTACTACCTCGCTTCTGACCAACTGGCAACTTCACGGAAACAGTGTTTTGATGCAAAGGTCGTTGCCACCATAATTCCAATGCTAGCTGCTGCTAATACTACTTTGGTAAACTGATCAACTCAGCCTTCTTAATTTCAAATAGCGCTGCTCACCTTCATCTATTTAAATATAAAAGCTGGAATTGAAAGAGCAGAGAAATGATGGAGTTGCTGCTCATTGAAGCTAAGTCAAGTGTTACCCCTCTGTAGTATTGATCAATAAGTCAGTGCAGTGGTGACCATTGATAAAAGTTACTAGTACCTAGCTGCCTTTTTCACTACACTGACCAGGCAACCAAGAGAATGGATAAAGGCATAAAGCGAATATTGGGACGATTTATCTATGGGCCTCACACTCTGGTTTCCAGTAGACGGGCCTAATTGTTTGGAAGACCCACCTGGCCAGCTCCCTTATCGGCAGCCCAGCCTTGTCACTTTCAGCAGCCCTATTTGCTGCAGCAGGAGAAAACCATTATTCCTAGCAAACACGCCATACGCTAATTCACCAAGGCAACTTATGTTTGTATAAACAGTCACCATTATGCCAGAATAGCCGTCTTTAGCAAGGGCACGAGGGAAAGCACACAATCCTCAGACGGTGTCATCACACCTGGTTAGTTACGGAGCAACTGCGCAACAGGAGAGCGACAGATGTGACAACAATATCAGTCAAGGGGACCAATTGTGCGGTGTACAGATATACGGTATAAGAATCAATTATTCCAAATGGAGACCTAAATGAATCCATTGCAAGCAAACAACTATTTATATTCCAAATCAATGCATTACTCCCATGAAAACAAGATAAATATCAATACAAAGTGATATAGGGAGTACTCAGTGCACCGCCACGAGGTGACAATTATGCATTTATAAGTATTAGATGCTAATGATCCTAAACGCTTCATCAAACAAGTAATAGCTTCAAAGCATCCAAGGACGGAGAAAGTACTAAGACAACCATCCGATATCTTTATACTCTTTATGCTTGAAAGCAACCCTAATGGATAGGATGGCAGCAACCCTAATGTCTTCAATACCACACCATACTTCGGATGACAGGATACGTGTTCACCAATAATCACCACAAGAGCATTTTCCATCCTTGAAATGGTGGAACCGCTTGTTGTCCCTCACGATGAGCTCCCTACCAACAATTCTAGACATGATCTTGATGGCATTGTGGCAGTCTCCACAAATCCTGAGGTTCTTAATAATGCGAAGAGGAGTCCTCGCCGGGGTGCTGATCAGACCATAGGCAATTGCGAGCCTCTCACTATGGTACAGCAAAGCTTGCTCCTTCGCCTCCTGATCAATGTCATGGAGCACATACCTTGTATCTGGGACATACCTCTGCTCATTAACCACATTCTTTTCAATCTTGGGTGGCAGCCTGTACTCTGCAAGCTTGTTCCTCCCATCAAGCATGTTAATCCCAAGCCGCCTCTTCGGGGGCGGAGTTGGAAGCTTCTTAGGATTTTCTTTCGATGGGTGAAGCGAGACTAGCAACTCCTCTGCCCGATCCTCAAGATCAATGTCACCATTCATACGTGCCAGGTTGAGAAGTGACTCCCAGACCACGGCGTTGGGCTCGAAAGGCAGCTTCTCAATGTATTCCAGAGCCTCGTTGAGATGGCCCGACTTCCCCAAGACCTCAATGATCCCAACGTAGTGCTCCACACCAGGCTCAATGTCATGGTCCCTTGACATGGCATCAAAGTAAAGGAACGCCTCCTCAATGGCCTCCGAGTTGGCACAGGCGTTGAGCACCAGCACAAAGGTGTGTCTGGTCGGCACCATGCTCTCCTTCATCAACTCAAACAGCCGCAGCGCCTCATCTCCGAGGCCATTAACGGAGTAGCCATCGATCATGATGTGCCACGAGTCAATGTTCCGGTCAGGCATATTGTCGAACGTCCTGCGGGCGTGCGGCATGGCCTCGCACTTTGCGTACATCTCGAGCAGCTTGTTGTTGACCTGGAGATCGCCACGGAACTGGGAGCGGAGGAAGAAGTCGTGGACCTTCCTAAGTTCCTCGAGCAGCTTAGGGTTGGAGCAGGCGGCGGCGAGCTCGTAGAAGGCGGCCGCGTCGGCGCGTGCCCCTTGGTGAGCAGTTCCACCGCGTCCTTCACCCGCCCCTCCCGGCACAGCGCCATCAGCTCCCCGGGCCCCGGCAATGGCTCCTGCGGCGGGGGCGGCGGCGTTGCGCGCTGCTGCTGCGGAGGCGGAGGCCCATAGCCGTGCGGCGGCGGTGGCGCCTGGTGCTGCGGGGGTGGAGGCCCGTAGCCGCGGGGTGGCGGAGGCGGCATCTGCTGCTGCGGGGGTGGAGGACCGTAGCTATGGCGCGGCGGAGGCGGAGCCTGCGGTTGGTAGTTCCTTGGCGGTGGCGGTCCCTGCGGTTGGTAGTTCCTCGGAGGCGGCGGAGGGGGATGTCCTTGCGGGGACCACTGGGGAGGAGGTCCGGATGGAGGAGGGTGCCGTGGCGGCCCCCACTGTTGCTGCTGGGGTTGGTGGACATGGTTGGGAGAGGCGGCCGCGGCGGAAGGGTTGTAGGCGTAGGACGCCTGTGACGAGGAGAGGGGGCGCGCAAGGAGGTGGACAAGGGAACGGGACGTCGCGGAGGAGAAGGCGAGGGAACTGAGCGGTCGCGCAGCGGCGCGGTGGATGGCGGCGGCGGTGGCCATGGCGGCTGGTGTTTGGGGGATTCGGGGTGTGGATGGGTTAAGGCGACACGAGGTGAGAGGAGAAGAGAGAGAGAGATATTTCCTTCCGGGCCGCGAATGGCGGAATGGGAGTTGCTTATTTGGGCTCTTCCAGTTGTTGATTAAAGCCCAGTATAAGAAATAGGCCCGCTGTCTACGCCGCTCGGCCTTCATTCAATAATCACAACCGGTGTACAAGAACAAATCACAATCGGTGTGCTATTCAGATTCATATAATAGAAGCAACAAGCTCTAGTATTCACCTTTCAATTACAGACGATTTCCAGAAAACTATGGAAGCTGAACGCACAGAAATATGAAGGAATTCTACCAATTGTGAAATGTTGATAGTCCAAATTCTTGCCGAAAGTTCCTGACGAAAACAAAGAAAAGAAATTTATGTACAATATGCTAGACCATCAGTCAACCCGACCGATATTACACAAGTCTTCAGGTGGGCACTGTCTCCCGCTACAACCAAGAACAATACCTACAGTAAAAAAAAATGCAATACACTACAGAAATGCCATTCCTCGACCGCTCACTGGTCTGAAACCGAGCTCTTGGGGTCATGATGATCAGCTGTGCTCTCATCAGGAGTT
The DNA here is from genome assembly GCA_031894775.1 of Chloris gayana. Lineage (NCBI taxonomy): Eukaryota > Viridiplantae > Streptophyta > Magnoliopsida > Poales > Poaceae > Chloris > Chloris gayana. Next base: position 195,343 of record JAUNZO010000543.1, read on the forward strand.
AGGACTGAAATCTCCCAGACGGTCCAGACTCTCTTCGATCACTGCTTATCTCAAACTCGCTTGAGCTTGCTTTGGACTCGCTGTCTCCATTGCCGCTGTGGCCCCTCCGACTCCTCCGGTCCTTCACAAGATAACAAACATAATATTCAGAATTAACCCACAAAGATATAGCATCATCATATTAGGAGGAGAATGAAGAAGTTGTTCAACCTCCCGGGATGGCACATCTTCTGCCTCAAGCATCCTCACAACCTGACCCATAGTGGGCCTTTTCTCAGAATCTGGGTCGACACAACGCAGCGCCACTAGAAGAGCACGCTTAAGAGCGCGAATGGCTGGTTTCAACTCCATGTCAGGGTCCACTACCTCCTCTGCCCTTCTTGCTCCGACCATCATTTTGAGCCACTCCACAAGATGGACCTGCATGAAATCCATGTTACAGCTCTACTGAACCTCAGATTACGCTATAAGGAAGCACTTTTCATATGGGCTACTAGACATCAATACTAATAGACCGGAAATATACATTTTCTCCCCCAAGCAGGTAAAATTGAGTCTGTTGCAAAACGAATGGGCACTAGTATGGATTGCTTCAGCATGCATGATACATACAATAACATAGACAGTATAATTTCACCTCATTAGCAGGCCGACCATAATCAACTGGATCCCTCCCTGTCACTGCTTCCAGTACTAGCACACCAAAACTGTACACGTCGCTTTTTCGTTTAACAGACCTGTATTGGCGTATTCAGGAGCCACATACCTGAATCAATGGCAAAACAAAATGTGAATGATTGTTTTCAAACATCATGAACAAAGTGCTTGACATGTTAAATTTCCTAATGTAAATAAATACCACAACATTTGTATTAAGCCAATCTTAAAAGTGTATGAAGAACAAAGATTAAAAACACACCCGAAAGTTCCCATAACTCGAGTTGCAATATGGCTCTTCCCTGCTCCCAACAGTTTCGCCAATCCAAAATCTGAAAGCTTGCCATTGAACTCTTCATCGATTAGGATATTGCTTGCTTTGATATCACGGTGCACAACTTTTGGCTCTATAGCTTCATGTAAATAAGCAAGCCTGTATATTATTCAATTATGGGAAATGTGTTAGCCAACTACCATATTTGTATAAAAAGGTGAAGGAATGATGAATGGTTCAGGTCTTACGCCTTAGCAATTCCAAGAATGACTTTCATCCGGGCTTCCCAAGTAAGAACACCGTGTTGACGCATGGCACCATGAAGCCACTGCTCTAAGTTCCCATTATTTACGTACTCATACACAAGCATCCTGGAATGACAATATAAATGATGAGGACAACGTTCAAATAGATTAAAAAACATATGATAGTGAAACAGATTTGCACGATGTGCATCCACCACTTGAAATGTTTAACAGAGCTGCATTGAGAATTATAGATCATAAAGCAAAATTAGCATTACCCAAGAAAAAACAAGTATCCTCATGAAAATGTCTACTTATCATGATTTCACAAAATCAAAAGTAGCATTATCCAAGAAAAAATAAGTATCCTCGTGAAAAATATCTACTTATCATGGTTTCACCAAATCATTGGGGCAGTGCCTACTGCCCAGTAGTGATGAGATAGAAGCTGTTTAGAAAAAGTGGTATGGCTCTGCTATATAGTTAATTTACACGAGTGAGGTGGAAACACAAATACTGCAGTTGGTCAAAAGGTACAGTTTTCAGATCAGCACCATCAATATATTTGATGTTCTATCAGTAGAAAAATCCAGAGGTGGAAGAACATAGATAATTAGGAGCAAACACTTTATTTATTTAGTACAAGGCTAAACATAAAATGTAAATCTGGAGTGCCAATAGGATAGTTTTTCTTAACAAATTATACCATACAGGTAAAAAAGAGGAACACTCATAACTGATGAAAAGTGTAAGTAAGCTTTTCAGTAAGGAGTTAACTGCAGTAGAGTGGTAGACCAGTGAAAAGATAAAACTTCTACCAGGTTCTAACATATATAAGATTTGCTGTAAACCATCCAGCATTGTACTGAGATTTGAAAGATCAAGCATGACCGTTGAATGTATGAATTTTGATTGCACATTTGGTTGCAGACACATCAAAACATTTTGTTATAATAATTATGACTTGATAGATCGACTTTTTCTTTTCTTGGGTAAAAACAGTTGGATACATTTCAAGAGCTAGAGTTGAATAGCTGAGTGAAAGTTCTTTGGTACATGTATTCACACAGTTGAATCAATTAATAATTTATTTCTAAGTATGCAGGTTTGAATATTTTTTTCATGAAACTAGAATGCAATTACACAATACAAGGTAGGCACCCTATGGAAGTAAATGAATTTAACCTCACAGAGATAGTCATCAATGAGTAAGTTTTCCTTTTGGGTTCCATTCTTTCTTTACCTGTGAATTCCTTCAACGCAATATCCTAGAAGGCGAACAAGATTCTTGTGCCTAACATGGCCAATGGCCTCAACTTCAACCCTGAATTCTTTTTCTGCCTGGCCCCTACAGTGACATTTCAATAATAATCTATACAATTTAGACTATCAAAGAGGACAAGTTTATAATAAATTTCAGGGATTCTTACATGTTGTTAAGTAGCTTTTTTACTGCAACCTCATTCCCGTTTATGAGTCGGCCACGGTAAACTACCCCATATCCACCCTCTCCGATGACATTCTCCTTGGAAAACCGATTTGTTGCATGCTCCAAGTCCCTCAGAGTGAACCAATGGCCCCAGCCCAAATGTGAAAACTCTGGGAGGCCAACCAAGGGAGATGCAGAGACAGTTGCATGCTGAGAATGGGAGTACTGCCTCCTAGCATTGCCGGAGCTGCCTTCATCACCAGAATAAGAACTCCCAGCCCTGTCAAGTTGGTAGGCCGAGCTGCATTGACTCAAATTATCAGCATCACTGGATTTGCTCCTGACCAGGTGCGCCAACATTTTCCCCGAATCCTCTTCATGATGCTTCTCCAGCACTGCCAGCGCGAGGCCTTCTCGCGCACGGGAGTTTTCCACAGTTGCACGCTCGTGCCCCTCATCCACAGCGATCTCCTTGGAGACATCCGGAATTTGAGATACCGGGATCTTAGTATCGACAGGCTTCTTGGGCTTCCTCCGGTACACGGACCAGAAGCACATGAAGCCTAGAATGGACAGTATTACCACCCAGATACTGATACCGATGACAATCCATAGCCTGAGACCGAAGGGCGGCGTCCTGGATGACAATTCGTCCCGCAGAGTTTCGCCTATCGACATCTTTTATTCCTCAGCAGCCTGGGAAACAAGCGTCTGTTTGTTAGCCAAGAATTTCATTCACCATCACCAGAGAAAGAAATGAAGCTGAGAATACTTGCATTGACAACCGGAGGAGAGGAGCACCGATTGACGGGCCTTGGTCGGTGCGAAGGCTTTCTTGGGTTCAGTTGTTGCAGTAGCGGCACTAGGTCCTCACCCTCCAGCTCCGGGTCTCGGCAGCTTGCGTCAGTCCCCCGGCTGCGTGAGTGTGGACGGGGAGGAGATGGCCATGGGAGACTGGCCGGGCGGCTCCGGTGAGGAGAGGAGAGAAGGATGGATGGGATTGCGAGGAAGGAAAGAAGAGGAGGAGGCAACAGTAGAATAGAAGCAATCAGCTCATCACTGAAAAGTAGAGAGAGAATAAAACAGCTGTAAAAAGAAATGGATGGCCAGCCTATTTGCTGGGGACACCCAGAGCCCCGTTCGGTTTGGTAGGATGTGCCTCGTGACTGCCAATGATGGAGATTACTACTACTACTAGCACATCTTTCTACTCCGTAATAGAAATTGATTTATTTGCACGTGGTTACTCTCCTGGTGTCAAACCTTTTAGAGTCAGCTTCTCACTCAAGGAATACTCAGAAATCTAAAAATACGTTATTGCCCAAAAGAGAAGTCCCCGATGAAATTGTCATCACATTACTCTGTTGATCGACTTTAAACCCAAGATACTTTTTGCATATAAAAAATTTCATTTTGTCACAAAATGATGTATGAAAAAATAGAATCATTTTTCTGTCATCATCAATTAACTTGGAGCTAGCCAAATAGGATAGCCAATGAAAAAGGAGCAAGTAGATGGGTAGATGCAAGATGTTGGTGCACGGAGCAGCACTGTCTTGGGCGGAGCGATGAGAGCGTGAGCAGGCGTGGGGCAGACACGGGAAATGCTACGCACCCACACCAAAAAAAGTTCCAGCGCAAGCAGAACAGAGGGACCCACGTGACAGAGAGTGTGCTTGCTGGTTGGCGGTGTGCGCGCAACGCAACACCGAAACGAGGAGACAGTCCAAATCTAGGCTCGCTGGCTTGCACGAAGGCGTGATTTACCAGTTTTACCCCTGTAGCGGGTGAAGCTGCAGTGCTACACACAACACAACAGTGTATATATCGGGGCCCACGTGCGGAGCGGAATGACGTGAAGGCCCATACCGCACCCAACGGCTAGCTCTGGGCCGGCTGACCTGTGTCAAAGGCTGGGCCGCCCGGAATGCTGACTTTGGTCAAGTTGCAGAGCATCACAGATCACTGGTTTATCAACCAGCTGGGAATTATTGGGAATATTCACATGTTCCCGGTAAGGAACCTCCGACCCAGATTGTATCGTA